>JABJVR010023104.1:0-37859 GCA_025773905.1 Chitala chitala
ATTAAAATGAATGAACTGGTTGGAAGAAAAACCTGCACCCACTGTGGCCCTCCAGGACCGTGATTGGACACCCCTGGCCTAGAGTTATCAGAAGTGTAGTAAGTAAACAATGTAAAATGTGTGTATTTAAATAATAGGTGACGTGTTGGCCCAAGAGCTAGTAACATAATTACAGCTTGAACCTGTTCATGTGCTGTGTTAACGTGAGTGTATTCTGCATTAGTAAACATACTCTTCATTTCAAAACCATTAATTTCAATCTTTTTGATGAATTGTCATTTTCTTTAGGGTGTAATGGATTGGTTATTGATCTGCTTAGACTCCAGGCATTGACCATACCCAATATTACATGTCTCATGTTTCCTGTTACTGTTTCTGTATTAATTAAGAACAGTCCACTAATCTAATGGGGTGTGAACATAAACATGTTAACTAAAACAGTGGCAATGAAGGGCTTGTTTTTTTGTGAAAGGGAGTGGAGAAATTTAATACTTTCTGTTCACTTAGTTCTCATATGATGTCACAACACATGGGTCAGTAGTGACACCCGGCCATATTTTAGGGCAAACAAACAGCAGTGCAACTGACTGTGCTTATGTGTAACGTAATTTAACAATCACAGTGGTGCTTTTCTTTTGGATGAACGGCTGTTCCAATTACACAGGTGGAGAGAAAAACACCGGACTTTATTCTATAGCAACTGTAAGATTATATGAAGGAGAGCAAAGAAAGGAAATCAATGAGGAGAGGAGACAATTTTGGTTTGCCATCACATAAGTAATATTATACTCATTTTACACAGATTCTTATTACAAATGACATTCTGCGTGTTTGTTGCTCTACTAGCATGGGGTCATTTTCATGTTTTATACTGTATTCTCCACTGCTGCTTTACATGAAGCTTCATTTTATGATCAAAAACAAAGTATCTGAAGCATATTCCATTACCAATTATCAGTTGGCTTGCCCTGTGGTGGGTTGGTGCCCTGCCCTGGGTGTCCCCTGCCCTGCACCCTGTGTGTTCTGGGATGGGCTCCAGGCTTCCCTGTGACCCCTACCAGGCCGAAATTGGTATAGAAAATGACTGACTGACTGACAGTTGGCTTGTCCTACAAGATGGCCGATGAACAACAGGTCACGTGAGTCTGTAAGAACTACAACAGGTGTAGACAAACTAGGTAAAGTATATATAAATTTGAGTTTTTCCTGAGTAATGCTGATGTTGTGCTGCATGGTTAATTGTAATTGCGGAAGACCATCATTGAAGTGTCTGTCTGTTTAGAGCTTTCACGCTTTGTTTATGTGTTTTTACTGCAAACCTGCTCAGCTGAGTCTGAGAAGCTTGCTTCTTTAGCGTGCCTCAATAGCAGCTTACTGGTCACATGTTTCTATGATACCGTCTATATGACTCACTCTCGTGCTCCACTATCTGTTCAACAAGGCAAACAAGAATAGATTTTGAGACGTAGTATGAGTGAGATTACTGGGCCGCTCATAATTTTTTACAGTCAATGAGTATATTGAAACTCAATGACCCTGATCTTGATAAAACACCATTCTACATCAGTAAAGGTCCTTGCTGTGTATTTTACTAATTGAATATGTTGAAAAAACCTTTATTTTATCCTTTTAGTAGCAAACAGTTATAAATACAGAACCCATGGAAACAATAAGTAATGATTTACATTAAGAATCCTCCCTGTAGTATTACCTCCTCGACAGCTCAATGTAGGATGGAAGTTACTTTACAGACATCAAGGTTATCTTTTTTGTTTTGGGAGTTGACTCATGAGTCATGGAGATCGGACATAAATCATCATCACAGTTGTGACTCGCTGATGTGTGTGGGCCTGATCTGCCATGAACAAGCTCCTGACTTGAAACTTGTGGTCTCCTGTTTCACAGTGTAAGTAAAGGGTCTTAAGGCGAAGGTAAAATCGTATGTTCCACGTTTGTCCAAGAAGAAGGGAGAGTCGTTGTGGATGGCTGCTTTGGCTCTGTCCATTTGCAGTTTGACACTTTCAAAACTAGCTGGGACTGGTTCACCACTTTGCCACAAAAAGACAGCATCCATGGATTTGCCTGATTTGCAGTAAATAAGCAGGTTGGGTCCAGACAATGTGTCTCAAGGGGTAGACAGGTAACAAACATATGACTAATATTTTAGTATAAAACAAGATTTCCCTCAATTGTAACATGACACATAGCATCTAACGTGTAATCCTTTTGTTTTATTTAACAAAGAGTGTTTCACTTGTTTTCCTTCAGGTTTATTGCTCATTATAAAATGTCTATCTTAATAATGCACAGATACGGATGAGGTGAAGTTGAATTATTCTGTTGGGTGTATTAAATAGAAAGGAAAACTGCATTCACTTGCGAAGTTTAACTGGAAAATAATTAGTAGACTGCAACACATTATGCTAATTTTACAACTTCTGCTGTCTGGCAAATTCCATGCACCTTTTTTCTTGGCATGTCTATGAGCCTCAGCTAGAGGAATTTATTTTTGTAACGAAGAGAGGAGAAGCCAGGCCTGTGGCTACAAGCTCACACTGATTGCATCACATCCGAGAGAATGTTTTTTTTTTTCTGAAAAAGGAGGAAAGAAAAAAATGCTGTAGGTGAGTCAAAGCTGAAACAGGAAACAGAGGGTGTCGTGTTGTCTGCGGAGTGAGCAAGGACACAATGGCATCATGCCTGCGCCTGGTGAGGTCGAAGGGCAAAGACACGGGCAAGATATGAACCTACTACTACTGCTGCTGCTGCTGGTCTTGGCTACCACGGCGGAGACGGGTATGTGCAGAAAACAGCTCATACCGTGCGCTTTACCACCTCTCCCTTCATCTCTCCTCCCTGAGAAAGGGATAAACTCACACCAGGAAAGATGTTTCTGCTGTAGCTCCTTGTGGCGACGGTGGACAGTTTTCAATTTTGAAAATACAGCTCTTCTTTTTCATACGTGAAGTTTTTTCTCTGTTGTCTTTATAGAAGTGAGGGCTGAGCATAGGGATTGTCTTTATGGCAGAATGAAAATGTGCATAAGGTTTGATGTAATTCAGAGTTCAGCTACAAACCTGTATGTTAATTGTAGAGATTTTGTGTCTTTAGCCTCATGTTTTTAGTGTTTATGGTTGCTGTGGAAGTAGGGAAGAACGGAGAGGAAAAAATGACACGTATTTGCTGTTGTTTACCAATTGTAAGACATAATGGTCACCTATATATTGCAATGTTCCTCTGCAATGTAGAAGTACAAGTAACACATGACAGTCAACAGTAAGAAGGGTTTCTAAATGCGTCAGTATGAAGAACATGCAGGCATGGACAGGGCATGCTCTGCAGTTTTCGAACGACTTCCTTTTCTCTTCTTTGCTTCTTATCTGTCTTTGGTGACTGAATGTCATCATGTGACCAGCTGCCTTTTTTCTTAGTCCTAAAACCTGTTTATTTTTCTGACTATACCTGGAAATGTCAACTGCTGTGTTGGTGTCGTGAGAAAAGCACCTGTGTAGGCATGGCACTGTGCCGTTAGGGATGCTGTGAAAACGTTTTGTTGCATCTTCCTGCTGATAGAAATGGGTTTGGCTGAAAAAACCTGTGCTCATCTGCCGGCCATGAGCAGAAAAGGGTACCTCTGCCTTTTCTCCTCACAAGCCGATATATGTAAGGCTCCTGACAAGAGAGCAGCTGAAACTGGAGTTCAGTTCACAATGTCGAAATTAACAAAAACATCCAAACATCTGTGTAAACACAGCTGTATAAGTGTGAACACTCACAGCAGGATGTGTTGAAATATCTTCATGGGACAAACTACACCCAGGGTTTCACATGATGAGCCAACCATTTGACTTCATGTCATAAAAATACGTGTACATAATTATTTGAAAAGGTTATAATTTTTATGTGTCATTAATATTTGCTACTTTCTTTTTAGATAATAGTGCTGACACCACTTAATGCTAGTTTTGGTGTGCTTTACAAGTTGTACACAATCTCTTTCAAAATTTCATGGTGTTATCTTAAAATCCTGTTTACTACTTTTGTATGTGGCACATAAAAATTATAGATTATAAAATGTAATTTTCAGTATTTATATATAATTTTCTGGAGTGTGAAATGTTTTAATCACTGACCATGTCACTGAACATTTGCACTGGGCCATCTTAGTTCATGATAGCACTTCTCACGTAGATTACGGGGATTTTACAGCAGCAGTGAACATGAAGCTCTGCAGATTTGTGACAAACTGCTGTCGCTGATTATGTCAAAAATATTGTCTGCTATTTAGATGTTCTTTAGCAATCTCCCTGAAGTACAAGCAGCGGCAGCACACCGCTCCTACTGGCTGGCAGCCATGCACGTGCTCATCTGACATTCATGGAGATTTGCATAACTGTATGTTTCTTTTCAGCACGTGGTCAAAAACACACCACTGAGGCAGGGCTTCAATCCCGTTATGCAAAAACCTCAGGTAAGTCTGTAACTGCGAGTGTTTTACATTCTGAATGTGTGCTCTAATGCAGCCAAGTCATAACTGATGAAGTACTTACAATAGTAGTAGAAGACAGATCAACACCTGTTCTTTGTAACCAGATTCTTGTAGGCCTGTTTAGTTAATGTCTGTTTCACTTTAAATGAGCAGGTGAATTGTCAGCTCCTTCATAAATATATTGATGATCTGGCAGTAATTGTAGTTCTAATGATTTCTTCTGTGTATTTCTTTATTTTTCAAAGTCACCAATGTTGATGGGGAAGAGGACGTCTTCTCTGCTACAATGCCAGATTCCTCAGGTAATGGATCTTGAGTACAGTGATAACCAGCACTTTGGGGACCTGATTCCATAAGTAAAACCCATGCACCTCTTGAGTGGTTGGACTGTAGGTTTACTGATGCTGTGACCCCCCCCCTTGATATTTGAAAGCAAGCTTGACATTTTTGGCTCAAGGCACCTGTTACTGTCCTGAGCAGCTCCCTATAAAGAGATGCTTAGATAAAGTCAGCTGTGTTGTGTTGTATTGTAAATGAAAATTGTTTGTGTAACAACAGGCATTGGAGATATTGCTTTAAATGTAACCTCAGAATACGGACAAGTTTGGACTTCATCAAGATTTTTTGATCACTCCACCACGAAACGTATAAGACGCTTAGGTCAGTCCAGTACATCAATGCTTCTCAATCTTCTTTACTGTCAAATTTTGTAATTCTGTCAAGTATCCCCTGTTGAGCACCCACATTTGAGACCCACTGCGCTACATGTTGCCATGAAAACCTGAGTTTTAATTGACCATGTTTCACAACTTCACCTGTGCACTCATGAGCAACAACCGTATTGCTTCAAAATATACCCCAGCCGTGCTTCTGAAAGCCCTGTACAGATATTGTCAAAGTAATCTTTTTTTACTCTCTATTTTTCCACTTCTGAAAATATCTCCCTTGTACATTTTAGGATAGTAAGGCTACTAGGCTCTAGTGATTTCACAAAAGTTGAAGTCACTTGTCAGTAGAGGTCACCATTTTGTAGATGAATTCTATTACTAACTCTTGTCTCTTGTTTCGAAGGTGAGGCTCACCAAGTCACATTGCCCGCTGTCACAGTGGGACCTTCTCAGCCATCTGAAGAACTTGAGGATGGCACTCCTGTTGACATAGCAATGGTGGCTGTTCCTGTTCTACTTGTGCTGCTGATAGTCCTGGTGGTGATAATGGCTGTTGTCAGCATGAGGCGGAAGCGCAAGGCCAGCAGTTTACGTAAGTCCTGTCCTAAATTCTGAGGATGAGCAGTTAGGTTTGCGCAGTGGTAACCCTTTGCATCTGCTCTTTGACAACAAGTTAGACCTATTTCCTGCCACTAAAAGGCCAATGAAGTGCTGCAGGTTTGAAATGTAATGTTAACTTAATATGCTTTGGAGGCATATTAAGTGGGGAAAAAACAGTGCAGCTGCTCCCCTTACTGGCCCATTTTAAGCACTGGTTTTGGATAAACCATTTGTTTTTGTTAGATACTTTGATTAACTGTCTGGCCTGCAAAGAACATTTAACTTCATTGGCATTCAGACTACTTAAGACAAATTTGTGTTTATTTATTTATTTTTCTGTCATAAAATATCAGGACCTTGTACCATTTTGTGAAGAAACACATTTTGTTTCTCTTTTAGATGATACAAATGAAGATGAAAATTTGGCAGGACACACAGATAAGGTGCCAATGTAGGTACAAACTTTGTGAAGTGTACCTATCTTTCAGTAACTTCCTGACGTATACCAGTCTCTCAGTAACTTCCTGAAATAGACCAGTCTGTCAGTAACGTCCTGAGATATACTGGTCTCTCAGTAATTTCCTGAGGCGTACCGGTCTCTCAGTGACTTCCTGAAGTGTACCGGTCTCTCAGTAACTTCCTGAAATAGACCAGTCTGTCAGTAATGTCCTGAGATGTACTGGTCTCTCAGTAACTTCCTGAGGCGTACCGGTCTCTCAGTAACTTCCTGAGGCGTATCGGTCTCTCAGTAACTTCCTGAGCTATACCAGTCTTTCAGTAACTTCCTGAGGTGTACTGGTCTCTCAGTAACTTCCTGCAATATACCAGTCTCTCAGTAATTTCCTGAGGTTTACTGGTCTCTCAGTAACATCCTGAGGTGTACTGGTCTCTCAGTATCAGTAAATTCCTGAGATATACTGATTGCTCAGTAACTTCCTGAGGTGTACCGGTCTCTCTGTAACTACTGACGCGTATCGGTCTCTCTGTAATTTCCTGAAGTCTACTGGTCTCTCTGTACCTTTCTAAAGCCTACCAGTCTCTCTGTAACTTCCTGAGGTGTACTGGTCTGTTAGTATCAATAACGTCCTGAGATATACCGATCTTTCAGTAACTTCCTGAGCCATACTGGTCTCTCAGTAACTTTCTGATGTGTAATGGTCTATTAGTAACTTCCTAAGGTGTACCGGTCTCTCAGTACCTTTCTGAAGCCTACTGGACTCCTGTCACTTCCTGAAGCGTACCAATCTCTCTGTAACTTTCTGAGGCATACCAATCTTTCAGAAACTTTCTGAGATATACCACTCTCTCAGTAACTTCTTATTGCGTATCGGTCTCTCAATAACTTCCTGAGACATACCAGTGTCTCAGTAACTTCCTGTGATATACCGGTCTATCAGTAACTTCCTGTTTTACATTGTACATGTGCAGGCCCATGTTTGAGGACGACGTTCCTTCTGTACTTGAGCTGGAGATGGAAGACCTAGAGAAGTGGATGGCCAAAGACTGTGAGCTCACTAATGCCTGTCTATTGCACAGTAAACACTGCACTGCAGCATCAGTACCAGAATTTCCCATCGATATTCTAGGCTATGAACTACTATACTATATACAGTAACGGGAAGCTGCTATTCCCACATGACTACTTTATTTCTTTCTTTCTTTTTTCTTTCTTTCTTTCTCTTTCTCTTTCTCTTTCTCTCTATCTCTCATACACACACACACACACACACACACACTCACACACACCCTTTACAGAAAATTGTTCTGCTGGATGGCAAAATCCACAACAGAGTGGTGGTTTCCTCTGTTGTTCAAGCTTCACTAATGCTAGAGTTACTAAACTGACAGGCTGCTGACAGTGGCTGCTAAAAGCATTTAAAACTTGTCACTAGAGCTCTGATGTTCAGGTCTGATGGGACTTGAACTCAGCACTGAGTGTCAGAGTGAAGTCAGGATGAAAAGGGGGTGCACTTCATCTCACTTTGGGGATTTTTGTATGAAAGGGCTAATTTTATAAACAGATAAAGATGTTTAAATTTTTGTGGCCATTTAAGTGGATTGCATTTAAATGCGAATATGTAAATATATATTATTTCAGTGTACTTCAAAAACAGTTAGAGCTACTGATATTGAATGTGTGGCTCCAGTGTAAAATCCTGCACTACCGTCGTTCACCACGAGAGGTCATCTGAGTACTACATTTCAAGAGGCTGGTTGTAAAGCGTTATCGTTTCGAATATACCTGGCTACACACTGAACTTTTACAGTGTGTACTGTATTGAACTCACACCATATGTCGAGGTTCTTCCAATGTATAAGACCAACCACATAATGTTTAAATACTAGAATAGGTAGACTTGCTGGTAGATTTCACCAAATGTGATTTTCTGTTTTTACAGCCGTACAAAATAGTCAAGATTCCACAAAGGAAAACTAAATTCAACTTCCGGTAAGCATATTTCTGTAAACTAAATATTGGTGAAGAACACATCTACTTGGAATTCAACATTGCTTTACTTTGTGGATATTTGTTTCGTACCATTTGCTTAGCTGTCACACGCTTTAATGAAAAGCAGAGTCATATAAAAACCTGCACTGTAATTGTAATGTAATTTATTCGTATTTTTAAGAGTTCGGTAATTGCCAAGCAGTGTTGATGGCACTGCGGGTCCTACATCTGTGCATGTTTGGCCGAGCACTGCTTGTAAGCAACAGAATTCCCCTCTTGTAACTGCAGAACCAGGAGAAGAAAGTTTTATGAGAGGGCACCATACGTCAAAAAAACTGACCCAACTGTTTGTATGTAGACATGCAACCAGCCCAGTGGTTTGGGGTACTGTCAGTGGTGCATTATAACAGCGGAGTGTGTGGTTGGTGCGCCATCTCAGGGCTCCACCGTCCTCCCACACACATTTGTAGCAGGATCCTTAGCCTTTTAGGCATTCTGGACTTAGTTCAGATCTACCATCAGCGTGGGTTGGATGTACACTCACGGGTCCTGCATGCTCATATGCTGGGCTGTCACTACATGTTCTGGGCCCCCTGGTTAATGTTACATTGGGCCCCTGACAACCTCCATTGTTTAACCCCCCCCCCCAACAGTTACCGCATAGTTTGTGCTACAATTTTGTAACACTCTCTTACTAGCACTTTTGTAACACAACTCTTACTTGCATTTTATATAATTTTGTTCAGAGTGGCAAAGCTGTAATTGGCTAAACACTGCATAATAATTCTTTTTTGGATTGCAGAGGCTGCAGTGCCATAATCGTGCAACGCAGATGGCTAGAAATCAATAATCCGGTCAAGCCTTACAATCTTCTTTTTTTTATTGTACACATTTAACTCAACAATAAGGATTCCAAAGTAAATGCTGTGACACAGAGGCAATGCCCCTTAAAATATAACAATAATTTAATTATTTTTAATAAAGGTAATTTATTTGTGTAAGATTTCAAAAAATGTAGAAGGAGAGTTTACAAAAAAAAAATAAGTGGATTTAATGAGGAATGAAGTTGTGTTAAACCTAAAATTTTGACATTCTCTTCTTCAACAAAAACCTCAGAAGAAAACAATAGATTAGCCTTTGTCTAAAAAGAGCTGCAAAAAAGTATTGTTTGTTTGCATGAATACATTTTTTAAAATTCAAATAAATAGAATGTAAGAGGCATATATATATTTTTTTTGGAGGTGGGGGTGGGCTCCAAAATGGAACACCCAGGGGCCCACTGGGAATTTGTCCAGCCCTTTATAGACCTATTTCACAGTCAGGTGAAGGCTGTTGGCCCCTTCTCAGAAAAACACATTTAAATGCACAAAATTGCAAATTATTATGGGTTTGTGAAATAACCATATAAATTTTCCACGTCCAAAACCATGTAGCCCTCCCCCCCAGGCTCCTAGTTAAAAACGCCTGCTCTTTAGTGTCATTAGCTGTTGCTGGCAAAAGCCACACAGGGTTTGGTCACATTCCCCTTAGTGTAGAGAAAGGGTGACAGTAAAAGTGTGCTGACAGAGCTGGACTGAAGCCACACCAATAGTGCCTGTGCCCCATGTACTGTGACACCCGTGCTTACAAACGGAGAAAGTGCTGTACAAGTGAAAGGTGTGTGGCAGAGAGTTTGTCAGAACACCAGTTGGTCCTCAGTGCAAAAACACAGCAGCTGCTAATGGGGCGATAAACAGCAGCATGAGCTTCTACAGGAGACTGCAAGACTGCCTGTGAAAGTGTGTCTGAGAAAACACAATGGACAGGTGACAGTCCCGACACCCTGTTCTATTGCAGGCTCCCATGGAGGTGGAGCATCCACAACTGGTCCCACTTGATCTCCTGGACCTCTGGCTGTCCTGCTTCATGAGTTCGGGGAAGGGGGTACCTCTGTCAAGGTCTTATAGATTCACTTCTTCTGGACAACAAACTCTAAATTGCATCCTGCCCCAGCATTTGAAAGCTGCAATGTCTGTCTTTATGACCAATTTGTTACAATCATGACGTCCTATTTTATTAACCCTTTCATGCATGAATTATGAAAGCCATAGTCAGGATTTTTTTTCCTCAGTGTTTTTATTACTCTTTAGGCATGAAAAGAAAAAACTGAACTTCATTTTTTTGAACATGCATTTTGGACTGCATGTTTGTGTTTCTAACAAAGCTTTTAAATAGCTGTCCACTGTAGTGACCACTATGCGTGAAAGGGTTAACACGGTGATATTCAAATGTCAACATATCATTAATGTGTGTATGGCAGTGAAGGGGCCACCCTGTTTTTCTCTCATTTTAACAATAAATACTCTGAGTGAGTAAAGGATTAATGTAACTAATAATGGAGATACTGCAGCAACAAAAGAAGGTGGTACAGTGCTGAGACAGATATTATGGGATGTGTCTTATTATGAGACAGCATAAGAATGGCTTATCTTAAACCAGAGTTTGGCTGCATCCCAAGTGTGTGTGTGTGTGTGTGTGTGGTCTATCACAGTTCAGGAGAGTTGTAAAGAAAAGGATAGACAAGTGACAATGTGTGACATGCCATTCTTGCCTGACTGATGCTGCGCCCCCAAAGCTTTTGACCTGAAGCACTCAGTCTGCATGCCTGGTCAAAGCAGCAGGGACCACGAGAAAGC
Organism: Chitala chitala; assembly: GCA_025773905.1. NCBI lineage: Eukaryota > Metazoa > Chordata > Actinopteri > Osteoglossiformes > Notopteridae > Chitala > Chitala chitala. The sequence continues at coordinate 10,882 of JABJVR010023104.1, forward strand.
TTTACAGCGCCAGGGTCTCCCCTTTAATGAATGAACAGAGCATGGTGGGAGGAAGAGGCCAACATGGCACATGGGCAGAGCATGTGGTAAGAGACCCATTCTGGCACATGGGATTTGGAGGGCAGCCATCTGGAGCGTTTTCATAAGGTGTCGCTTCTCGCCGTTGCCACGCTTGTCCGCACATGCAGCATTTTGCTTGGTTTGTTCCCCATTTGCTCAGAGGAAGGGGGATGGGGGGCAGGAGCATCAGCCGGGCCCCGTTCAGGTTGACGATCTTCGTAAGTGGACAGGAGAGATTTTGTGTGGAAGGTGGGGGTTTCAGGGACAGCGTATGCTTCTGAATGCCACGTGGTTGCAGATGAAGATTTGATCAATGTGCCACTGCTTCTCTATGGCATGTGGTGAGAAGCAATGTTTTGTTAGGCATGCCATGTAAACCAAGCACAGCTTACATCACTGGACCTTGAGGTGGTGCCATTGGTAATCAGCTGTGTGACCACAAGCTGGGCTGCTGTTCCCTGTTTTTTTTTTTTTTTTGCACATCGTCTGTTACAGTTCACTGCTCTTGCTCTATTATATCTTTGCGTTTTCTGAATGTAAACAAGAACAAATATTCATTAGTTTTTAACTTGCTTTGGAAGCTAATGTTTAGTTGTGTGTGTATATGGGAGGGGGTGGGCTTTGTGAAACATCTTTCCTGCACTCTTAGAATGTCACGTACTTCCTCAAATGTGCTGGATACTTATCGTTGTGCAAACACATTTGTGTATGTCCAGAATTCTGGGAGGTATTCCAAGTGAACAGATAGTTACCAACCTGACAATTATTTTGTTGTGCTTATGTTATTGGAATAAAAATAGAAATGTCAAAGCAGATGGTCTGTTTGCACAGTGGCTGACTGTAGTTTTGAAAGAGCGTGTGCGTTGGCTATTCTGCTTTCTGGTCTCTGTGCAGCAATGGTGTGTGAGTTAGCATTTAGCAGCAAAACCTGCAGTTCAGAGCCTAGCATTCCCATTGGATGCTGGGCTCCGCTGTGCATTATTGGGTCACAGTAAATCTCTTATGAGGGAAGGATGGGCGGAAGGACATAGACCCTTGCAAGGGGACTGAGCATACCAATTAAGGTTGTATGACACAACAAATGGGTTCAATCTTGCTTTATAGTGCTTAATTGGCATTAGCAAGATTGTTTTTAAGAATTAAAACAAAAAAACAATGTCTCTGGTCTTTAGATGTCTGTGCGTCATACGGTTTGTCTCAGTGAAATATTATAAGCAGCATTCAGTGCTGTTTCTGAACCCCATGGTGAAGCACTTCTCAATTTGTCCCTTTAAAACACACTCCAGGCCTTTTGCAGCACCCATTTTCAAAAGAAGCACCACAGTTAACTGTTTCCGACCTAGTAAACACCGGGGTTGATGTCTGAAAAGTGTAAGTGTCACATTGTCTCATCGTTGTCAGTCTATCTTTTTTGAAATAAAGCTATACCAAGACTGAAAGTCCCCTTGGCAGCATGTACAGGCAAGCTAATGCATGCCATGTGTATTGCACATCTATAACATACAGAACTCCACATATCATACATCAAGGGTTCCTCCCAGTCACTTTTGAATCCCCAATAATAAGAAGCGCTCAGGCAGAATTCGGCATGATGTTAAAGTTGATGCTTGTGGATTAGAGATCAGCCTGATCATTCCCTGCCTCACTCGCACGAATGCTTCCTTTTAGTCACCAAAACAGCGGGTGGGTACAGATTGAGATGCTGTCCCTGCATTTCCTCAGATGGGCATGCTGCTGTGTTTTTATTGGCTGTCTCAGCAAGGCCGCTAACCCGTGGATCCCCATTTTATCCAAACTTGAGAGGTTCTCAACTGTAACGGTGTGTTACAATGGAGCTTTCGACCCCTAAGACACACAGCACACTGTCAGCAACTGAAGGCGTTCCTTCAGACACTGAAAAAAAAAAACTAGAGTAACAATGAAAGTTCAGCTAAATATGTAAGATAAACACAGTTTTCATTATTTCTTTTGTTTCAACAAAACTACATTGTGTTTGTTATACATATTTTAGTTAAGTTCAAAAAGTGAACATTCTGCTGTGGCTGTAACGATGCACTCAGCTTACGATACAGTTCGATTCATGATACTAGGTTTACGGTTTGATTTTCTCATGAAATCTAAAACAAAATTGAAATGAAGAGCTTTTCAAATGATTATTTCTGAGGCAAAAGAACGCTAAACTGTTTCTTCTACACACGTAGTAGAGCTTTTCATTGCGGTGTCATTGTAAACCCTGCCGTAGTTTCACAAAGTTTGGTACACGGACGCTGACAGATGCCAGGTAGTGATCCGGCCGAGAAAGTCCTGTAAGCAGTGGGTGTGTAAAATGCGCAATGCGTTTTTTAATTTTTATTAAATTGAGGGTTTTAGTTGCAAATAACATTGTGAATATTTTCGAAATTATTTAAAATCATCTTTTGTAAATAAATACATACCAAAACCGTAAAGTTAATACACCAAAAAAGAAATAAAAACTAAAAATGATAAGGACTATTCAGTTTTACTATGCTATACGTCAAAAAGTGATTTGTCAGCGTGCAACCTTGTTATGCATTAAGAAAAATGTTGAAAATCAGCTTTTTTTGTTAATTATTTTTACTAGTACTGCTGAAAAACGGGTTACGACGACAAAGGCGACACTAAATAGGAAAAAACAATGAAAATTTAACTTAGGGATTCATCGCAGTTTGTCCTGTCTTCTTAATATTAAAATGTCCCGTAGCAAATACGCAGCGCGATAACATCGTCATGACAACGGCCAGCATCGTCAGGTATCATATCTGACTGGTATATTTTCCGTAGTCTTAGAATAAATTACAGCTCAGCATATACTGATATTTAAAAAATTGTGCTCTACCTGGTATAAACTTGGAGGGGAATAAACATTTTTAACCTTGTATGGTATTCGGGTCTGTGGGACCCGTTTTAATTTTTTATTAAAAGAAAAATTATATGATTAATTATTTTTTCAAAGTCAGACTCATTGGCCTTGGCTCATGAAGAACATATATCAGAATACATTTTCATTGACCACACATTGTACACCCCCCTACACATTTACATTACATACAGGATATTCGGGTTCGCTGGACCCGGGGCTAATAAAAGTGTGGAAATTGTAGGTCCTGTGTACCTTCACTCTGTCCTCCTCCTGTCTAGGCCTGCTGTTAGTATATGTGTGTGTGTGAGAGAGTGTGAGATTTTTGTCTTGGCCCTGTCGTTCACGCACAAGGTTGCAACATTGTTGCAAAATTCAAGCACCAACACCTGTCTGTTCTCACATTCCCACATATTTTACCCCCAGTCTTATGGGAACCAGTGTTTATTTGCTGTATCCCAGGTGCAAATTGGGGGCCGGACACAATAAATATAGCTTTGCCAGTGTGTTTCCTTATCATAACGATCAATATGGCCAAAAGATTCTCTGCTGAGAAGGCCTTGCAATTGATTTTGGAAGAGAGAGAAGCTTTTCATGATGATGTAAAGGAAGAGGTTTCAGAATGTGATGAACACATTTCTGAAAATTCAGAGTCTGACAGTGACTTTGAAGAAGAGGATGAGACTGCGCATCAGTTAGTTCCAAAATAAAGATGAGCCACAGGACCAAGAGACAGATAGGTCAAACCCATTTACATGCCTACTTTGGGGTTCTTATCCTTGCTGGAGTTTTCAGGTCCAAAGGGGAATCCACAGAATTCCTGTGGGATGCAGAAACTGGCAGAGAACGTTTCCATGCAACAATGTCTCTGGAAAACTTCCACACAATTTCCAGGATTATCCGCTTTGATAACCGAGACAACAGACCAGCTTGACGGCAGAGAGACAAGCTAGCTACCATCAGGACAGTGTAGGACGAGTGGGTACACTGCCTCCCCTTGTTTTACAACCCTGGGGCTAATGTCACCATTGATGAGCAGCTGATGCCATTTAGGGGCCGCTGCCCCTTTAGGTAGTATATACCATCTAAACCTGCAAAATATGGTATAAAGATCTGGGCTGCCTGTGATGCCTCTTCCTCATATGCTTGGAACCTACAAGTTTACAGAGGGAAACCTAAAGGAGGAACCCTTGAGGAAAATCAACAAATGAGAGTTGTTTTGGACATGACTCAAGGACTCAGTGGACAGAAAATCACATGCGACAATTTTTTTTTACCTCACACAAGCTGGGACAGGAGCTCCTAAAGAGGAAGCTGACCATGGTGGGAACAGTACGGAAGAACAAGTAAAACAAGAAGAACTCTGCCCCTCGTGTGTTCTATAGGCTGGAATGAAATGGCAGTGTGTTCAATGGGGATGATGTTTTGTCTAGACTGACATGGTTACTGTATGTGTTCAGCTTGTGTTGTGTAAACTGACCTGAATAGGTTAAATTTCTAATGAAGCTCAAAGAAATAAAAATTAATAGTTATGAAAAACCTTTATTTGTAAGCTTGTTGATTTTTTCCAGTCATATTTTGATTATAATTATTATTTTTTTAAATTTAATTTTATTAAAAAGCAAACAAAAAATGAGTAGCGCTCTAATTCATAAATGTGATCTAACAAAGGTAAAGGGCAAATATTAACCATATATGCTGTTTATATTGCTTGTAATCAGGATGAAGTAAACATCTGTTGAGTATTTTAACATAAAATTGTTTGATTAGGTTGAATTAAAAACCCAAAAATGCAGCGGGTCCACCAGACCCACGAACACTGGCTGAACTGCAAAAATATGAAGACCGCAGGGTTAAATGATATAAGACTGTGAATAGATTGTCTGATTATTCACCAGTTGTATCTTGTCTCATTTTTCCTGGTTCAATGTGGCTTGAAAGTGTCTTAATGAAAACTGAATTGCTTAGGGGCTGCAGTTTCAGCACAATGCCATAGCAAAGGAATGAGCGTCCTTTTGCCACAATCAGCAATTCTTAGGGGTGACTTTGTAAGAAAGCATCTTGTGTGTAGAGGGCAAGGATCTATAATGACTGTCAAGTGACATGTTGGCAAGAAGACCATGATCTACAAAAGCCTGCGATGGGCACCAACAAACATAAAGCATTGTGCTTTCTTATTCTATATGAAACTACGGTCTTTATGCAAAAAAGGTTCACAGCCTGAGTGTACCATTTGTGCCCTTGAAGTTGGTAACTGTCAAACCAGCCAGGGCTTTCCTTCAGAGCTCCACCATTAGCCATGTCTTCTGCTGCACAAACTTTGACATGTGCAACTGGTAACGAGGTTTACTGGAATGGGCCTAACCACAAAGCATCACACAAAGGGCTAAAGTGCTATAGAATCACATTCCCTATATGTGTAACCTGGGACCCTACATCACTATATCAATGACAAGCATGGAGTTTTAGGACAGATTCTGCAAGACTAAGTGAAGCATGTGTAACAAGTGCAACTCTACTGGGTTTTGAACCCATGCAGCCACACCCTGCTCAGAGTTACCAGACATGAGGGTTAACTCACTGAGCAGAAGATCCAACTCCCTCACTTGGGAGACTAATCTTTTCCTGACTACCAGGGGTTTCTGCTGTAGTGGTACTTGCTTTTGCCACACATTCAACATATCGTTGTGCTGCAAGTCAGTCACTGACTGAAGTGTGACTGTGGAACATGAAGACTTGTCGTTGTTGGAGAGAGAAGCACGAGGTGTGAGTGTCAGGCATGTGTCTGGGGGCGGGTGTGTGCACGGCATGTGTAAGAGCCCTGCCCTACACTGGACATCTGTTACCTAGCTGCTCTCAAACTGGCACTCACAGCCATCTGACATGACACCAAACAGGAACAGGAAGACAGGGATAGAGGAGTACCAGTGATAAGGGCTGTTTAAGTTTTCATTGAATCACGTCTGCAAACCGTCATGTCAGTAGTGAAAGGGTCACAAGCCTTTTTATTAAACACACAAAGTAACAATAATGCAGTGAAATCAAACTACAGATGCAACACATTACCTCTTGTAATATTTTTGCTAAACACAAATAGCTGCTTTATTTTAACCACTGTTATACAATTAAGATCAAGTTATCATGACATACAAAGCTAATACTAACAATATGAATAACTTAAATAGTGTCTGTGAATATCAAACATAAAACCATTTTTTCCATTAAATCTTGGAGAAAATGCTGTGAATATGGTGACACTACCGATTTCGTAGACGAAAGTTAATTATTTTCAGCAAAAGTGTATAGTTAGAACAAGTGGGCCATTATCAGTGAATTTCTTAACAGCTACGTTTGGCTGGTGTAATTGCAGATCTAGCTTGAAGCAACAGATGGAGCCCATTTACTTTTTTTCGTTCCCCAGCTACAATCTGAGCCACATGGATCAGGGTCCTTTGCTAATCAGAGTTATGTGTTTAACCATGTGAGGGAATATCTGAAGCAATTAGGATGCTTTGTGGTCACAGAAAGACTTGCATGCGTTAGTGTTCTGTACTTACTGGAAAAAACGCAAATAAATCCATGTCTCTAAATAGCCAAAAATATCATACAGTCTGATAATACTATCTGTCTTATAAAATGGAATGATAATTTATTTGTGATTAATAGTCTTAACTACAACTCAGAGCGTGAGTTATTTTATGAAAATACAATACGGGTTCTATACATCAACGATATGCACAGAACCAAGCAACCAATAACGGTCTAGAAGTTTAAGCAGCGCAAATCTCGGTATGGTGCAATGCAACATATAAGGAAGTACAAAAACAATTAAACATGCATCGTAGCATGGCAGTGTACCAGAATAGCAAGCATCACTACACTGCACCCTTACCTAAATAACACCGTTAACATAAGAATCGCCACCAAACAATAAAAATAAGAACTCTCCGAATACGCAAGAACTGGTGGGAAATTACAATATTAAAGTCCACTTAATAAATGTTCACGCAGCCAAATACATCATTCTATACAACTAATCAACCGGATTTCTCTGTTCCGCTATCTCTAGAGAGTGTACCTAAAATTTAATTTTTCTGTGCTAAAAGATATAGTAAATACATAGGTGCTTAAGCAAATTAGTTCATGAAGTATACGAGTGCTATATACTGTGTAGATAAGTCAGGGGCTATTGCGAGTGTATAAGCTGAATGCAGGTTTGGGCTGAAAGTCCAAAGTGAACAAATATACAGTCAAGTCAGTGCGAAAGTACAGCTTTTCCATACTAAAAGAAAAATCATCGTTAGTCACTCATAACGGCTCGGCAGAGAAATTGTGTGGTTACTGGTTATACTTTCTTTTGTGTCATTCGGTAGTACTAACATTGCGAAATATTCAATAAATTGTTGGTTTGCACGATCTTGCGCTACTGTAATTTCACCTATTTTTCTGTTTGTCAGTCTCATCCTCACGGAAACTTGCACTGGAACAGTTTAACATACTTTGTGAAAAAAAAATGACGTCTGCGCACATGCAGACATATGTTGGTTGCGTACATTTTCGGACCCTGGGTCCGTATGGAGATGGTTCGCTTGCCTTTCACAGATATTCCCCAGCTTTGGTTGGCGTGAAGCCAGTGTCAATTCCACGCTTCTCAGATCCACATTCTTTGGCGCTTAGTTATCGCTCCCTGGCAGAGTGAGACAGAGACCATGTAAATTGAGAAGGAAAACAAAAATGCCTTAAAATATTTTTCCATGAAAATAGAACATGTAGGACTCGACCCTATCCGTATTTATTGTGACATTGTATTCATACTTTTGGTTTTACTATAGAAGAAATATTATGTAATAACCAGACGTACTGTATGTAATCAAGTCTGCCAGTTCATAGTAATGTATATTAATGTTCATTTTATAAAGTTATACATCATCTCCCTTCGCAAAACTGCAAATGTTTACCACATATTTGAATTTTATAATATATCATGACTGGATTGACTGTAAAATTTGCTATGCGATCTCAGTAAAAGGCAAAGAAATCGGTGGTGACATTCATTCAGTTTTAAAATGCAGGAATGTACCCGGTTGTCTAGGACATAAGGTTGATAGCGATACGAATACGATGCCAGTTCATTGCTAAGTGCAAACAAATCCACGCAATGTACTGCAGGCACATCAGATCTAAACTCGCAGCTGTCGATCCGTGCAGCAAGTAAACTTTGTTTAGATACACCAATTTTACGACTATTAAACCATTAACCATTGTACCTTTGAATGTAAAATGTAACGCTTTTGGAAAACAACTATATAAAACATACAAATGGTGGTACTACTATTTCGCAGTGGAATAAAATGATTAACCTTGTTAATTGTCATTAACAACACCAAAACACACAGAGGTTAGGTTACACGAGGTTGGAAAGTATACCACTGATGTAACACGTGAGCGCCAGTGCAGTAACGTCATCAATATGCGACCTCACCGTCTGTATTCAGAGTGTCGCTGGAGAGAAGCGCCGAGGAGAGCTGTGCAGAGTAGCGAATCCACGTCAGTTCTTTGCCGACCTTAGACCTTTAAAGCTCCGGAGAGGTGTTCATTTCTTTAAGGTACCCTGGCTCTTTTAAGGACTCCCGTGAATATTACTGCAGCTTTTTTGTTGTTAAAAAGGTCATAGGGATACTGGAATATTTATCAATTTATTTAGCTTCTTAGCTAACTAGGGAGGGGGTAACCTTGTTACTCCTGGTGAGGAAACTGGGAGACCGATCAGCGGTGGCAAAGCGACCGTCGCCTATTGCTTCTTTCAAAGCGTGGAGGCTGTCTGGAGGAGAAACGAAGAAAGGATTCCCGCTCAGGTGACCGTCGCCTCGCGGGTGGTAAAGGTAAACAAACGTGACGTCCTGGGATGAACTGGCGATCTGAGTAAAAGCGATTTCTCTCCAGGGTTTCTTTTAAATGTATCACAGAATGCCCTGGAGCTCACTCGTAAAGAAATCGAGCTTGTTTCCGTTTCTAGTAGAGACCACATACCCCTGAAAATAAAGTAGGCGAACGTTCCCATCAGAATTGCATGAAATATTGAACGTTTTTTGAAGGTGCACTTTAAAGTGTATGGGTTGTCGACTAGCGGTAATCTGGTTTTATTTGCAAGCATGGCATTTAATGACCTATGTCTATCAGATTTATGTTTTAATTGTTTTTGGTGTGGATAACAGGCAAGTTAATGTGTGCAGATGTTGTAGACATAGTGCGTGTGACTGTTGTGATGGATAACACAAATGTCCTCGTTTAATATTCTGATCACGCTGGAGTAGGGTTTCTGTTCCAATTTTTTTTTTCGTCAAAAAATAATGACCAAAAGCTTTCTCTGTAACATTTTTCTGTATTTGATTATGAAAGTTCGTCCTGGAAAATTGGTTTTCATAACGTTGATCCGTTGTCGCGTGTGAAGATTGTCGCGACTGAATTTGAGATTTTCCAGAAACTCAGGGGTACTGCAGGTGCTATAGCTGGCATGCACTGTTTATACTGTATGCATGGATGCGTGCGTGTGTCTGTATGTATCTTTGTCTATATGCAAAAATGCGATTATTATGCGCCTCGATGAGTGTGCCAGTTGATATTCCGTCCGAACCCATTAGCCTATATAAATGCGAGCTGCCTGATTCAGGAGATGGGTAAATTCGTGAAAATTTTTCAGTTTTCTGACATGTGCACGAAGTTGATTTGTTTTTGACTGCGCATTGCTCTTGCAGCTCTTTGTACACGCGTTGCTTCAGTGGCACGCTGTTTTCTGGAGCCAACTTGGGACGAGTCGATTTGGAAATTAACGGTGTAATAGTAGGCTGTTCCATACTTGTAAAATTTGCAAAATGTAACCACAGTGTATTGGATGGTAAAACGGGGTGTTGAACTTCCGATGAACGAGGGGATGTTTTTAAATTGCACAAAGTGATGCAAAACCTGCACGTCCAGGGCATAGCGCTATTCTTAACACGTGTTTTGGCAATTTTAGCTTGTGTAACAATGTCGCCGTCTGTATATGAGTACGAGTAGAACATTTTTGGAACATTTTTTTTTTCTCTCAAATAACGAGAACAGCACATCAGAAATACTGTGCTAGTATGGTGATGGTCTGAACTGGCGGTGTCGACGAGCATTAAGAAAGTGTGAGGAACTTATTGTAGTGTTAGATTCGAACCGCCAAGCATCTGATGACAGACGAACATGGTTCTTAGTCCTTTAACCGCTTCACAATTCTTACGCGTTACGCAAGCGTTACTTGGGATTTGGGAATACATTAATTCGCCTGCGTTTTCTGTTGTGTAATGGGTGCTTGACTCTTGTGACCCTTTGCGACAGAACCTTAGTGCCCCCAGATGCTTCGGGTGAGAGTAAGTGCAGGTTTTGGGATGACCTGCAGCACCTTAGGCTGTTGAAGGAGCCATGCGTCCTACTGTGGTGATCATGGGCGTCTCACAGAGGAGGGGAAAGTAACTTTGAGCTCATAAATTTCTGTTCTCCAGGTAACAATATAAAACTGGAAAGGAAGCCTGTCTTCGCTTCAGAAGTTTAAGAAATATTGCAAGGGTTGTCTTTGAACCTGGTTTGCAGCTGATATTTGTATTCTCAGGTGCTGGTGTTTTTCTGGAATATTGTGCTTTGGTAAACCGAAGATGGGAATAAGGCGTTTGGTGTGTTTTGCTACATTTTGCTGTGCACAGTGAAGTGGCGGCAAGCAAATCGCTGGGAATATTTGGTAAGCCTGTTGCATTGTTTTCCTGTGTTTCCCACAGTGAGTCAGACACCTGGTTTGTGAAGTAGTATGCGTTTCCCTCCGTTTGTCGCTGGCGGCCAGTCACGGATCTGCTTCCAGGCAGCAGCTGTAGTGGGTGGGGTATTGTGGAGTGTTTGGGGCGGGTTTATAGTGGTGCATGGCCTCCTGGGGTGCAAAGACAGTTCACAGGCTGCTTGAGGAAGAAACTGATGAATGACGGAGTCGATAAGTGAGAAAATGAGCCCGGACGGGATGAGAAGGAGGGGAGAGGGGGTTCTCTTTATGACACTCCTGCCCCATGATGCCTTGAGTTGCAGCCAACAGCTTTCGTGAGCAGCTTCACTCTGACATTCTAGTCAATTGGAAACTGAGTTTTTTCATTGGCACAACATGTATTGAGGGGCCTTAAGTTATTTCAGTGTTCATAAAAAGGAAGGGAAAGAGCGAATTTGGCATTTGTTTAAAATCAACATGCTTATTTACGAAAGGCAAGAGTGACTTTTTGTGAAAGTCTTTGGCTTCTTTCCATCTGTTCATCAGATCACTTGATGGTGGTTTTCACTTGGCATCTTAGCAATGGGAATAATTAGGACTCGATTTGCTTTTTTTTTTTTTTTTTGTCTGATTAAAAAAATTTGACACAGTTTAGCCATCTTCCTCATCTTACTATGCTTCTGTTGGTGTTGCTGGGTTGGTAAGCGCTGGCTCGAGTGACTAAATTTAGCTGTGCGCACGCTGTAGGGAGAGCTTTGATCTAGCCTTAACTGGAGAGCGAATTCCTCTCTGAGACCGAGTAGGTGAGTGTCATTGTCGTTCCTTGAGGTGGTCACTGCTTCTCCTCCCGATCTTTCGACACTTGTATTTTTACACTTTCAGTCAAGAGAACAGTTTGGTTACTAACAGTTCAGTTTGAAACTGACTGACTTTTACTGTGTTAGTTTTTATTTTTATTTATTTATTTTTTTATAAGTGACATTGAATTGGTTTATTACATTTGAGACTGTACAGCGTAATGCTGGCTCTAGGTGAAGCTTTTATCTGGGGAGGTGATCTACCTCAGCTGGTGACAGCTGTCCCGCCTGAATGCACCCCCCTCACTGTCAGTAATATACAAATGCAAAGATTAAAATTCAGTATCGGCACCTTCATAGGAGCGGGTTTTATGGGATTATCCTTTCTTAGGGAGCACCTTACATTTATAATCATCTTCCTTAACCTGCTTCTGTGCATGTCTCTTCAGTTGAATAGCTGACCCTGTTTGTGTGTTATCTCTTGAATCTGGATTAGGGGGAAGAAAGTAGTCTGTAGGTAAGGGACGAGCTATCTGATGCTGGTGTTGATGGCAATGATGCCTATGACTTGAGAAAACATTGTTAGTGTTAATGCGATGACAAGAACATGCCTGAACAAGCCTGAGGTGCGCTCCTGTATGTCTGCTAAGGCTTGCCAGTCTGTCCGGGGATGGATCACATACTGACCCGTTTCCGTCTGCCGTTCTTTATCCTTTGAGCTCTATGGCTCGATTTTGTCAGGTCCCAAAGCGGACCATGTGCTTGTTTATCTCAAAGTGGCCTCCAGCTCTTGGCGTCACAGTTCACGATGGGCAGACACGTGTGGTGAAGAATCAGTACATGCGGCCCTCTTATTTTAAGGTTGTATTTTGGTTTGCGGGTGGAGCGTAAGGGGAGCTATAGACTTCCGGTGCCTTACCACTTCTCTTTCCTGATTTGGCTGCGTGTTCTTGTGAACTGTCTGTGCCCTGACTGCTCTTTGCATTTCTCTGTGAGGTTGCGTTCAAACTTTAGTGGATGCACTTGGTTGAGAGCGCATCTCGTTTTAGCAGAGAGAGCACTTCCTGTTCACTGCTGGAGGGGGATGTTGATGGTGGGTGAGTAAAAGGTTATTGATGCCTTTTGGGTCAGGTGAAGATGGGTCAATTGGGCAGGAATGCCACTGGTGTGGAAGCTCACAGTCGATTTTCACTGACACTCTTCTCTTGTCCAGGCCGTTGACTGAACATGAGTTAGATGCTTTTTATTTTACAGCTGTAAAGTGCTTAGTTTTCCATCTGTTAAACTACTGAACGAGTGCATTAGGAATGAACAAACTGATTTATTTATTTTTTTGTAAATTGGGGGAGGGGGGATCTCTGCTGACTTCAGTTTCTGTTGCTGCTGGTGTCCAAAGTAATAAATGTAACAAGTTTTGTCTGTAGATTCTTAGTAGTGTTAATTTTAATTGGTTTGCTAGTGGATTATCATATTTGTTTAATTTAGGGCATGAGCTCGACCCTTTATTTGAGACTGCATCGTTTGTGACTTTCACTGGAGTTTATATTCTGTATGAATTTACTGATGAACACAAGTAGCATTTGGCTTAGTGTAGGAAGTCATATTGATTTTGTTTTGACACTGACTTGAGATTAAATGGCTGTTTAGGGCAGGATCACCTGTTGAAGCACAGAGTATAGAAAGTGTGGAGTCCCTTGTCAGGAGAAGGACACCAGTTCCTTCATGTTCCCCAACAAAACCATTGCAGTGCCGACCTCGACCATCCCTGAGCTGCTCCTAATGTCTTTGCAGACCCCAGTGTCCTTTCACGTGTCAGGAAAGGCAGCGGTGGCTTCGTCCCCAGATGCGTGACGACGAGGGGTCCTGAGAACAGGAGAAGGTGTGAAGACTCAGGTGCCACTGTCTCTGTAGCCACGGAAACCACGGAAAGATCTGTCATCTTCTCAATGCTTGCTTTATTTTAAAAGGGCTGGTGATGAAGAGTTTGGGCAGAGAATGTCTTTGTTGCCTCTACACTGTGGTCTTGGCGGGGGGGGATTTGGTCACTGAATACTTTCTGTACTCAAAGCTCATGAGTGTCCTCCTGCCTTGTTGACGCTGGCCTCGTTCATCTTGTCATCTTGTGCTTAGAGGCTTATCAGTGGCAGTGTGAAGGGAGGGGGGCGTTTGAATAATTCAGCACCTCTGCTGTGCAGTCCCGACCTGGGACCACTCTCAGGAGTTCACAGGCGTTTGCGTTTGATGTGTGTTGCCGCTGTGTATGTGGAGGTCTGGGTAGTGCAGTGCATGGTAGAAGGGCTTGCTTCACCTCTGTCTGGACACTGTGGTGACGGAGGTCATTGGGACACCCCTGTAGATCGCTTCGGTACTATGAACGGATTTGTGTTCTTTTAATGTTCGGCTCAGTTACTGAACCATTTTCCGTATGCCTACAGGAGTTGCAAGGAGGGCTCTTACGCCGCAGTGGAGTGAAACAAATGGAGCGTAATGTGTTTTACCTTCTATAGCTGTTCTACAATGTTTACATCCTCCGTTTGTCAGGTTTAAAAAATAAAAATGAAAGGCACGTGTTTTTGACAAGGAGGGTTCTGCTGACAGGAGGTGAATGACTAATATAAGGTTAGAGCCAGGAGTTGTATTATCTCCCTTTGTATGTCTAACAGTGATGGATGCATCTGTGAGTGTAAAGACTGCGGTTGTACAAGGCGAGAGCGATTCGTGTTGGCTGATGATGAAGGTGGTAGGCCTGGGAGAGTGTGCAGCTGGAATTCCTGTTGTCTCAGCTGGTAGCGTGTGGTGCTGGGGCGGGGGGGCCACACTCGTGCCGGGGAGGTTGTCCTGCGCTCGTCGTCACCGGGGGGCCGGCCTCGTTTGGCCTGCTAGGGTCCGCTTGCCTGTTTCCGTGTCCTTCATCCAGGATGTTGCTATGGAAAAAAATGCAGCACCAGAACTCCCTGTGCCCTCTTGTCTCCGGATGTCTCTCATGGAGTGTGGGGGGGCACAGTGTAGTTCTGGCTAGGGTTGCTGTTGGTTTAAAAGCTGACGACCCCACCCCCCCCACTCATTCCCAAGAAGGCTCAGTTTTGGATTCTGTCCTTGTATCTGTCTGCCTTCAGCTTCTTTCAGCCCTCGTGCTCAAACACAATACGAGACGGCTGTGTGGTAGTGAAAGCAGCCTCACTAGGAAGAAGAGGGCCCCCCAGCTGAGGAGCAGGCAGGGGAGGGTGCAGCTGTGGCTTCTCGGCTCATGTGGATTTGTGAATGGAGTCTACCCAGACCAGCAAGCCCACTGTTTGGGGCAGAACCACAGTGACCAAATACTTGAGTGATGTGGATTATTTGCATTAGTAGAAGTTGTTACAATGGAATAAGTATGTCCACAAATGCCCCATTACGTTTATCTTGCCTAATATATGTCTGTGGCGAGTAGTTTATATTGGCTCTGATGTACTTGAGGAGCAGGCATGTCTGTATCTCCTAAAGTCGGGGTGATTCTACCATTTGTCCCTTTTGGGGTCTCAGCCCCCATTGAAAATCTGGGAAATGCATGGCATGAAAAGAAACACAGTAGCTCTGTTTCAGTGTTGAAAATGATCCATTTTTGTCTCATTTCATAGAAGGATTTGAAAATCCTGTGCAATAATTCAAGATGTCTAGAACACTCTTTATGACTGGTTTAAGTCACTATTTGTGCCTTATGTACTTGGTGTAGATGTAAGTAATATTCTTGTGCATGGTTGAATTTAAGTCGCAGACAGATTTTGCTATTACCCAATTTTTGGGGACAGGGGGCAAAAGCCCCCATGAAAAGGGTCTTTTACCCCCCTCCCACTCAGAAGTATTGTTAACTGCCTTTTGGCATGTGTCTGAGTGCTCTATTCTGATGTGGGTCCCCCCCCCCCTGCACAGACTAAGGTCTTACTTTTTTGTCCTCTTCAGTTTTTTGTTTTTTTGTGAAAGTTCAAACACAACCTTAAATGCACACGTGTACAGTATATAAAAATTCAGAAGGGGAAAGAGTTTTTTTTTTTTTTTTTTTTTTTTGCTATTTTAAAAATTATTTAAAATTAATAAACGGCTTAAATTTCTCTCTCTGGAGGCTCTGTAGTATTTACAGCTCATCCAAACTTGAGCCAGCATGTCCTGTTTTTAACTCCCTCATGGCCTGGTTCTGTTGTTCCCCTCTGAGTGTAAAACGTGGAACCGTCTCTGTTGTGACTACCCACCTAAAGATCCTGTCTTTTCTCTGTTGGCTTTTATAGTGCTGGCAGGTGGTTCTGTGGACCTTTGTGCTGAACAGTGCCTGGACCCACTTGTTGTTCTAGCCGAGGAGCTGTTGGTGTTGGACTGGAGAGTACAGAGCAGGTACATGTGTGGGGCCCGATGTGGGTTCTGTTTAGGCTCACTCGGGAGGAGCGGTACTGTAGGACCAGGCTAGGTCACTCTTTATGAGAGTTTACTTTAGCCTTCCTGTAGAGGAAAGTCTTCTTTTGTAATAAGACGTATTCAGTTTTGATGTTTTAGCACCATGCCTTAACATTTAATTTTTCAGGTCACCACAGCTTTCTGTGGTCTTTTGAAAGACATCTTTCTGTGTATATCTGAAAACATCCCTCTTGTGTGTCTGCTCTGTAACTGTTTCAGCGTGTGTGTGTGTGTTTTGTGCCTGAGGTGTTGGGGTCCGTAGTTCTGAGTCTTTTCTTTTGTAGCAGAGATCTGCCGAATATGGCAAGGTGGTGCCCATCAGCGTGTGTGAATGCACTGGGCAGATGTGGTAACTCGGGACTGACAGTCCCATTGCTGCCCAGGCCCTGCACACACAGTTTGCTTGCTCACACGCCACCTCCTCGCTGGGCTGGATTCTCTCAGGACCTCGCCGCACCGGTGCGTCACGTTCTTCTCTCATCTAGACGGTGTGATGGATGAACATCGTGCCTCAGCATGCTTGTTTGGCTATTTATGAGGAGTCTCGTGTCACTGTGATGTACGACACCGTACGCGTCGGCATTATTGCAGTGTTTCGATCCAACCTGGAGTACAAGCTGTACGGCTGTCCGCTTCTTTATGTGTGCACGGTGAAGATGTCCTCCATTTCCTGTCTCGCTCTCTCTTTCTGAGGCAGCGCTGAGCTTGGAAGCTCCTTACATGATACCTGTACTCTTATTGCGGTTTCCACGGTAACACCGCCTCGTGCCGCTCTCCACATCTCTTGCGTGATTTCCTTTGGGAAATTGCTCCAGCACGTTGGGTGTCTGATTGGAGTGATTTATATTCCCCGAAACATTTTCGGCCATTCATTTTCTTCAGGCGGTCCTCCTTAAATGTTTGTTTCTGTGTTTGGTGCAGATTGTCGTGCAGAGCTGCTGCAGGTCTGAGCCTTTACCATGTGATGGCAAAGTCATGAAGGTACCGCAATGATGTTTCTAGTACTGAGTGGTAATGGGGGATCAAAGGCAGGAGTTGGAATGGAGTTTAGCATGGTCTTTGAGTCAACAAGCACAAATGGAGCACTTGTTGTGCTGTCTGGGGTGGCAGTTCTTCAGCCTGTGGTGCTGTTTTGTAGGAACAATGAGGGACCTGGTCATGTTTACGCACAGAACACAAAGCAAACGCAGCACTGCTGGGCAAACACAATGTAATTGCTGCCTTTTAAATTAGACTAGTGCTCTGACATTTAATGTGTATAAACCTGTATGACTTCTAAGCAATTTAAGCTGAGCTTTTCAAGGATTATTAGGATTCTCTTTTGCCAGTAGTACGTGTACTTATTTTAATGATTTTTATGCTTTATTTTGAAATTTTGTTATTCAGTAAATTTCAGAATTATTTTATAAAGCAATCTGTGTGTTATGTATCTGGTTTACACTGTCTTGGCTTATTCCTGCTGCCCTGAAATTGAGTAATATGTAGTGTGTATATATTTTTGTCATATGCCAGCATTGTTATGGTGCCTTAGGGGTTTAGAGTAAAAGAGACCCAGAATAAGCAGGAAATATTGATAACAGATCAACAGTGTGTGAACAGAGGTTTTTGTGATTCATGTCTTTGTGTTCAGTAAAATGATATCTTGGTTTTCCAGAGGAATGCGGACAGTCATGTACGGAACTTTGTCTGGAAATTCCTTGAAGTACAATGTTCTTGACATAGAATTTACCTTTTTTTTATTTTTAAATCAAGGCTTTGGAGGCGATGCTCGCAAGGCTGGTGAATGCTAGAAATCAGTGGTGTAATGTAAAAGTACTCTGTTACAGTACGTAAGTGTTTTTGGCGAGTATCTGTACTTGAGTTTTAAAATTTCTCTTGACTTTTACTCCACTACTTTTCTTAAATAAAATGCATACTTTTACTCCAATACATTTCCCACAGGGCATTTCTGTTGCTTACTAGAAAAATAAATAAATAAATAAATAAAAGGAACACGCTCCAAAAGTTTCGGTTTTCAGACAAGTTAGTGTGAGTTCTATCATTCTATCAAGCTATCATGGAAGCAGCAGCATCCTCCTCTAGCAGCAGTGATGCTGCCCCAACACCTGCTATGTCTGCTAGTATAACTTGTAGTTATGCTTCCAGTAACACCTCCTGCTTTAAATGAGTCAGTCCAGCTGTGACCATATCTCCAATAGATGTTCTCCTTTTTTGGCATGAAGGATTCATCATATCAAATTAAATGCTCTTACCAAAAAGCACTAAAATTCTGACACAACACTCCCCACACATGTACTTTAAAACAAAGATGACAAACATTAGAGTTGTGGCTAAGGTATCAAGCCCTTAAACATTAAGGACATAACGTTACGTATTCTACGTACTTGCAATGCTGCATTATGGATTTTGAATTAACATTAACCTTAGCTAACTTTGATTGGTCACAGAATGACCAAAAGCAAACATTAAATGGCCAAAACATTCCCCATTTAATGTTTTTATAACATTAACATAACATTATATCAGCACTGTGATTGTGAACCTAGCATTAAGTAGGCTACATATTAGCCATGCTGCATTAATTATTGATTTTGGTAACATTATACATTAGCTAGTTGCAAATAAAGCTGAGAAATTTGGCTGTATTGGTGAGAAGCTAATGCTACCCATTGGTTAGTTGTAGCACGATTGTTATTTTTTATTTTTTTCTTTGTAAAAACATTAAAATGATCTTCAATACAGTACAGGTAATCTTTACTGTAGAATTGCGTAACGTTAATTAGAGTGGTGGTGTGGTGGTTAGCACTGTTGCCTCGCACCTCCAGGCCTGGGGTTCAAGTCCCGCCTTGGGTCTGTGTGCGTGGAGTTTGCATGTTCTCCCTGTTTCCTCCCACAGTCTAAAGACATGCGGGTTAGGTTGATTGGTGTATCTAAATTGCCCGTTGTGTGTGTGTGAGTGCCCTGTGGTGGGTTGGTACCCCGCCCTGCGTGTCCCCTGGGATGGGCTCCAGGCTTCCCCATGACCCTCACCAGGAATAAGCGATATAGAAGCTGACTGACTTAAGTACATTTATTCCATAACTACTTTTGATACTTAAATACAGTTAACAGATACTGTCATGCTTTTAATTAAAGTCACCCATTGTAATATTACTTATATAAGTTTTTTATATTGTATTATTTAATTGTAAAATGTCTGAACTTTTACTTAAGTGTGGCTTTCAGGTACTTTATACTACACTGCTAGAGATAAGGAAGGCAGCGGAGAGCAGTTGAGGGAGGACTCGCTGGCCGAGCCCTGCCGTTCTTGAATAATCTCGTCATTGTGTTGATGGAGGCGCTGAGTGAGGCGTAAGGGCGCGGGGCTGTCTGCTGTGCCTGCATTGTACTCCCGCATGTCTCCAGCAGGGTGTTCGGTCCCACTGTGGCTTGAGGGGGGCGGGGCATGTAGCCAGCATGGCTTCTCACTTTGTTTTCTAAGATTCCTCTTCTACTCCCAAGAGAAGAAGCACACTGCTGCAGATTTTTGACAGCTTGTGGACTACATTTGACCACACTGACCCTTTTTTTTTTTTCTTTTTTTCTTTCAAAGACACAAAAGTTCCTTCATCGGTAGATTAAATGAACAAATAGGATTATTGGCTTTGACATACTGGTAGCTTTGTGGACCAGAACTGGTATGACTTCTCTTTTCAATTCACCATTGTTTTCTTGGAGGAGATCGATGGCTGTTGACGTTCTGTTAGGACAATAAAAAGCTGTTTCATGTGAAGAGTAGTGTGCGTGTGTGCGTGCGCGTGCGCGCGTGTACACAATGCAGAGTGTTGGTCTGCAGTCTACTTGACCAGATGCCTTCAGACTGTCACCCTTATGTGTTAAAGAAAGCCATTATGTGGCCTGAGAGGGCACATGTTCAGGTGTGCAGGAGGTTCTCAATGCTGTGCTTTCATAGTGGTTCTGATTAGGAGCCGGCACTGAGCCCAGCCTTGGGGGGTTCACGCTCCAACAGATCAGCTTCTCTCCCTGGTTTCTTCAGGGCTGTGCTGTGTGTGTGTGTGTGTGTGTGTGTGTGTGTGTGTGTGCGCGTGCGTGCGTGCGTGCGTGCGCTCTACCTCTGCCCGTCCCTTTCAATGCGACTTGTGTACTATAGGAACAGGAGTGTTGGCACCTTTGTATGTTTGTTTCATCCCTTTATCATTTTTAATAAATAAGATCCAAGAAATGACTAAAGCTGTACTTCAGAATAGCCGCATCTGCAATCAACGTGCAGTAATAAAGAAAATTAGAAAATCAAGAGAATGTGCGACAGACCGAAACAGTTGAGAAAGAGAGAAGGAGAGAGAGTGAGGGAGCTTCATGCATGAAGCGTAGTCTCTGTTTATACTGAAGAGCTCTGTCTGCTCTGAGCACCAGTTGGAGAAGAAAAGGGTGCTTGGTGAAGGTCACCTTGCACAACCAGTTTAGGTTACTGAATACAGGCTTGTTCCTCAGCAGTCTTCTCAGGAAGTGAGAAAAGTACGCTTTGCCGTCAGTTGCGTTGTGACTTTAATACTGTACTGAGTCCGTAGCTGCTTCCCCCATCCCTCCCCATGCCTTCAGTGTAGGCAGCGTTGTTGCTGGTTGGTTACCTCCAGACCCGCAGTCTGCTGGCTCCCAGCTTCCCTGGTGCTGTGATCTGTCACGGCTCTCATAAGCTTTGGGGCCAGGGGCTGTTTGGGGGCAACTCATTTAGCTCATCTCGCTCTTTAAGCTACGCACCCCGAGCGGCCCTTGCACTCATGTCTGAACGGAGAGTGCGAGTGTTACTCCGTCGCTGAGAACATGAGCTGCGGGGTAGGGCCAGGGAGCTCCGTCTCTGCGCTCAGGACTGACAGGCTGGCGCCAGTTGAGTGCACGTGTTGGACTTAAAAAGAGATCCTCCCGGTAAATCACTCGCAATGAGAGTGCAGCCCTTGTTGGCAGTGAGACCAGGTTAACATTAGTGTTCAGTGCGCATGCTCGACATGCATGCTGTCCTTCCTTTGTGCCCTCAGGTATGCTGTGTTGGACATTGACGCGTGCGGCAGGTTCTTTCGCTGGCATTGAGGTGGCTGGCGGCTGAAGTCCAGCAGGGTTCCTGTAGGGCAGAGCCTGTGTGCTGATGGTCTCAGGCATGAGCAGCAGGTGGAGGCTGTAGGCATTCCCACGCTTCTCTCTTCCTATGCCGAGCAGACACCAACAATGGGGGACTGTGTGTCGGCCTGCTTTTAAAAGGTTCCTACCTTCTCCTTTTCTTTATAAGCCCGGCATCCCTAGTGCAGGCTCACGTCTGAGAGTCCGCTGTTCTTCTCAGGGTTCTTTTCAGCAGCCGCTTCTGAGGGATGGCCGACGCTGTCTGCGGCAGAGCCTTACGAGACTGACCTGATCACGTGGTTGGGGAGGGGCTTTGGCACGTTTGTGGGCTGCGGTGCTGCCTCGGGTCTTGCTGCGAGAAGGTCGCCGTCGGCAGAGCGCAGGTGGCAGCGCTGTCCCTTGAGCCCCTTGTCCACGGCACTCGACGACTTCTGAGGTATTATTAGCCGCAGCGCCGTGTGCTCTTGTGGCATGAGCCTCGTCGTTCCGCCCTCCGTATGCTAGTGACGCTGCTGCGCTAGCGACAGGCTGTGGGGAAGGTGTTGAAGAAACAGCTGCACTGGTTTAATGTGGGAATCTGCTTGGGGCTTTTATTCCCGCCACTCTTTACTGTGTATAGTTTGGGCCCATGGGGGTGTGGTGAGGTGGGAGGGTGGCTGCTATAATTACCCCTCTTCATGTTGGCACACTACAAGGTGCTTAGTTTTATTGGAGGTCTCTAATGAGGAAGAGGAGCTGTCAGGGTGGGCTCATTTCCTCCTACGCCGCCCGAGATCGTTTGTTTGCGCTGTATCTGTAATTGGCTGGACGGAGAAGTGTGATGTCACCTCTGCCTTTCTGGAAGCTTCGTAAGCAGGGCAGCGGCATGGTGGTCAGCTGGGCCTGCCACTGATCACCAGCTCCAGTCCTAAGTGGAGCTTTGAATCGTTAGCCAGTTTGGATTGTTTTCTGTGGGTGATGAAGGATCCAACAGCTTCAAGGACTTCAGAGTACTGGCTGTGTGTGTGTGTGTGTGTGTGTGTGTTTGTGCGCGCGCCTGCCTGCCCGCCTGCCATTATGTGAAGAATCTAGTGCTGAAATCTGGTCTATGTTAAACTTAAGTGAGGTTCCTGAGTGTGTACACGCTCCTGGACTGCAGCCTCCCAAACGATTCTCCACACCAGCTGAAACACAATCTGCCATCTTTCCCCCTCCTCGTCTCTAGGAATGCGCTTTCAGAAGAGATGAATAGCCGTTGATAGATTTAATACAATGAACCTCGCCGGGTTGAGACTGTGCTGTGTTTTGCGCTTTGTTCAGATGAGAAAGTCTTCTGTTTTGAACATGCTGTCTGCAGAAATTAACTTTGTGCAGCTGAGTGGGTTTTTTTGAGATTTTCTTTTCTTCAACAGGCCTGTTTTAAATACTGAATAGTTTTTCTAATGTCTAAAAATGGCCCCATACATTCAGGGATGATTTTACATCAAGTTTAACTATGAGTGACTTGAACAACATGTTTAGCAGTGAAGTGTACGTGGAAGACTTTGACAGAGGAAAGAATGTCAGTAATAAAATGCTCTGAACAATGTGTGTGCCTGTCTGTCTGTCCGTCTGCCCGCCCGCCTGCCTGCCTGTTGGGGAAAGAGAGGGAACACTTCAGAAGCCCTGAGAGTGTGAAGCGGGCGATTAGGTTCCAGTGCCTGCACTTGGCACTGCTGTGCCAGGGCCTGTTTATTCATTGTGTCTGCTCTAATGAAGACAAATGGCTCTCAGAGCCCGCCGCTCCATCTGGCTGATGGTGCTGCTCATGAGAGGGGCCGTGCTTGCTGGAGACAGTCCAGAGCCCCCCCGCCCACAAACACAGGCCGCTATATCTCTGAGGCTCCTTCCTAGTGGCAATGCTGTGAGGAGGAGTACTGCCGGACTCTGCTGAGCGAGCTCGTGGATCCTCTTACTGGAGCTGCCCCCAGTGAGCGAGCGAGCTCGTGGATCCTCTTACTGGAGCTGCCCTCAGTGAGCGAGCGAGCTCGTGGATCCTCTTACTGGAGCTGCCCTCAGTGAGCGAGTGAGCTCGTGGATCCTCTTACTGGAGCTGCCCTCAGTGAGCGAGCGAGCTCGTGGATCCTCTTACTGGAACTGCCCTCAGTGAGTGAGCGAGCTCGTGGATCCTCTTACTGTTAATGCACATGATAGTTCTGAAACATCTTGTGTAAAGCATGTTGTGTGAATCAAAGCTGTTGCCTGTTGGGCACCAATACTAATGGCAGTAAGAGTAATCACGACGGTTGCTGTCCAGGCTCCACCCACAGGCCCCTCCCTCTCTGCATGCATGTCCCTTTCTGTCCCTCCTGCAGTTGACAGGTGAGCCTGTGGCGGTGCTGCTTGCTGGACTGAGCTCTACTCTGGTTCGTCAGCGTTGCCCTCTCTGTGGGAACTCGGTGGGTGTCAGGAGGGAAGCTGGGGACGTCTCCATGACGATTTATACCTGTTGTCTCCACCTGTCGATCTTGTTCTTTAAAAATCCGCTGAGGCTCAAAAAATGCTATTTAAGTGGTTGTGGGACCAAAAATCGTGTTATTAAAATGAAATGTGGTACAGATTGACAAAAAGCCAAATTATTCATTTTAGTCTGTCGGTTGCACTTTGCAGAGCCCAAGTGAGAGAAGTAACAGCATGATTCTTCCATGTTACCAGAAGCACCAGTACAGAATTACTGTTTAAAAGTAACTGCGAGAAACGTGACATTCCTCGGTCAGAAAAACGGCTGACATGTAAATGAGGCTGGATGTTGAGACAAGGATGCTTCTAACATAGTCTGCATCTACACTAACAAATATAACATAGCACTAATATTTAGATATGATTTTATGGGATCCAGATTTTTTTAGTATTGTTTGTTTATGTATTTTTGCCTTACACGTCAACTTTAAGTCTTTCGGCAAGGTCCAAATAATTCCATTTTACTGTTTGTTGTCGCCGACTCTTGAATCACCGAAGCAGACAATGTGAAGCTTGCGATTGTGGGCGACTGTAGCTTGCAGCTTGCTGAGCGATTTAAAATTTTTTGTTAATTGCAGTATTTGGTGGGTTGAGCAACAGTTCTGTTTAATTGATGATGTTGAAGAGGATTTGGAAGCCAAATAGATCCAGTGTTAAAGTACTTTAAAGTAATGCCTCTTTGCTTTTCTTTTTGCTTTTTTTTCCTCCTCTCGTTGGGCGATGTGCTTGTCTGAATTTTATGCTTGTAACGTTGATCTGGGTTTGGGAGGTTGTCCTAAATAACCCCCGCCACTTCTGTGGAGAATAAATGGCTGTACTATGGGCTCCTTGGAGACTGTGACAGCAGTGGCTCAGGATGCCAGCCGGGTGACCTGGCGTGCTGCAGGGTGAAGCCCTGCACCTGTCCACCTCGCCCTGCGCTAACACCCCATGTTTTCAGCCTGGCCGTGGCTCAGCAGGGCCCTCCTTCCTCTGAAGTGCAGCTCTTTAACTCATGATCCTCTGGGTTCTGGTGACAAGGCGAATCGGATTGGCCGTCGTCCGCAAGAGCGGTACATTTGTTTGGGAAACGGGTCCTTTTAGCCCCGCCCTCCTGCAGGAGGGACTACGTCTCCAGCATGTTCTCTCTCTGGTCTCACGGCTGAGTGACTATGTCTTCAAGATGCACATGTGCTTATTGTAGAGGCTTTGTCCTTAACACCTGCGCTCCTTTAGTGAATGTATTTAACAGGGCTGCTTTATTTCTGTACTATGCGAACGTTGCAGAAAGTAGAGGAGTTCAGTGAAGCTGTCTTGCCAGAACCACTTATCTAATGTATTTGTCACCCATCTACATAAAAATAAACTCAGATCCCTGTGACTGTGGTGTCAGCATGTTGCATGTGTTACCCAGCCTACCTTTTGTGGGAGTGGTTGTGCATCGCAATGATGCTGCTGTAATTCACTCCCCCACCCCCCCCTTGCCGCGTTGCCCTCAGAGGAGTGGCGTGCTCGCTGTGATGCGTACCTTTGCATTTGCGGTTACATGTTTAAATCACACAGCTGTAATTCCCTCATGTTTAGGGGACCGCAGCACTCGCTGTGACGGCAGCGTGTTTTCAGTTTCGACCTTCGCTCGTGGTCTTGCTAGCACTGTGGGTGCGGAGTTTTGAGGCAGGGCACGCCCCGTAGTGGGGACGTAAGACAATAGCCGGCAGACTGCGGTGATGGTGTCAGGGTGAGATTACGGCGCCTACGCTAAGCATCGTCTGTGGATGCCTGAGAGGAGGCCCCACTGCTGGCTGCCTGAGAGGAGGTCGGGCTCCTGGAGCTCACTGAGGTCCCTGCTGACAGCTGCCTTACTATCCCACTGTACACAGCCAGTGTTGGCTGTTTACTTCTAAACTGACCTGTAAGTCAGCCATAGGCTGCTATGGACTCCCCCGTAAGGTAGCTCTCCTGTTTGACTTTGTACTTTTCTGCTGTTCCCCACACACTTCCTCTCAGGTACCCTTTCTCTTCATTCACTCCCCCCCCCCCTTTTTCTCTACTGGGATGGTCCACTGGGTCTGGCATTTAGACACTGTGTCCTCTGCACTTTGTCCGCTCTTCAGCCTCGTCCTCGTCCTGGGGACGAGCCCTGCCTCGGGACTGGGCTTGGAGTAACCCACGTCACTTCGCATGTATGCGTGTTGTGTTTATGTGTGTGTGAGAGTTCCTGGAGGGGCGAGACCCTGGCGTGGGGATGAATAGTACCATGCTGCCCTTTGTCCCAGTGCCTGCGTGAAGCTGAACTCGCGGCTTGGTGAGCCCTCACTGGCGTCTTGCGTGGGCCGCTGGCTCGGCTCAGCGTACATAAATGAGTCCAGCTGCTCCTGTGCTGGTGGTGGGGCGGGGAAACGGTCTGCACTGTTGTGGTTGTGGCGGAAACCTGGAGTGGTCTGAAGTAGAGTAGAGAAAAAAGGCCGCAGTCTGACCCTAACCTGCCCCCAGGCTAGAAACTTTGTCTCCCTCATACTCAGCTGAGCTTTATTTTATTTTGGTTACAGTTAAGATATTTCAACTTTTTTCCAGGTTGATCTCCGTGCAGATAAACGGCTCGGCTGTGCTTGTTCAGTTCACGCCTTGTTCAAGGGGCAGCTCTAAATGCCTTAGATGTTGTTGCAGTTGTTCAGCCTTAATTCTACATACGTAGGTTTGGTGTAGTAAGGCAGTGTTGGGAGAAAGAGTACAAAGGCTTGCCACATCATTCTGCTGGCAAGACAGGGCTGGGAAGGGGGCATTTGTGTGTCTTCCTTGCCTTCAGCAATGTCGAGCTACGCTTCATCGGCCTGCACTGTTTGTGATGATTGTAGCACTACTCTACCTTTCCCTTGCATTTATAATACAAACACCCCCCCCCCATTGCCAGCTGATACAACTGGAGTCTCATATCCACTGATTCTTAGCATTTTTTTCGATGTAAATATTGATGCCTTGTACGTGGAAGGAGGTTGAACAGACGGGAAAATATGAGTCGTAGCGTATGCTGCCTGGTGTTTGGGCCTGTTAACACAATACCTTTTGGTCCATCTGTGTCATACAGAGAGCCATGCTTTAATGAGCACGTGTGCCATCTTGTCATGCCGAACAGCTGTAATGGGTATGCTGCTCACTTTAGTGCAGTTTGTTCCTTCACAGTGGTGGTGGCGTTATCAGCATGGACAGTCACAGCGGCTCATTGCGCTGATAGCTGTAAAAAAGCCTTAAACTGCCCCTGCCTCCCCCCCCCAGAGTGCTGCCTTTTGATCTGGCAGGACCCTGGAATGCAGTTGAACTGAAACCTTCTCGTCTGCAGCTGGATGATAAAGAGCCCCCCTCCCTTCCTTCCGCTGTTCCTCCTTGCTGTCTGACATCTTCCGGCTGGGGGGGGGGGCCGCCCGGGGGGGGGGGGGGGGGGGGGGGGGGGGGGGGGGGGGGGGGGGGGGGGGGGGGGGGG
>JABJVR010023133.1:0-18104 GCA_025773905.1 Chitala chitala
ACTCGATGCCCGCTACATGCCGTGTGCGACCCCCCCCCCACCCCCGCCCGCCTCAGCCTCCCACCCCCTCCCGGTCTTCCCCGCCGTACGGGGGGGGGGGGGCTTTGCTCATCTGGTAATAAAAATGTTTTTGTGTCTGGCTCTGACACTGTTATATCAAATCCAAAAGTTAATAGTTCAATTACTCTTTCCTGTAATCAACCAGAAAACTATGGTCACACAACTTCAAGTCTATTTGTGCCTTTAACCATCTCTCTCTCTCTCGCTCTCTCTCTCTCTCTCTCTCTCTCTCTCTCTCTCTCGCTCTCTCTCTCTCTCTCTCGCTCTCTCTCTCTCTCTCTCTCTCTCGCTCTCTCTAATTTAGTTATGTTCCACCCTGAATGTGTTTGGTCGTATGAGTGTAGTGAAACAAATTTATATAAAAATCAGTTAACTTTGTATCTTATGAAAGATAAAAGTAGTTTGCCTAACAAATAACAATGTTAAATTAATCTTAATTTCTATGGTAACTGTGTCCTTTTTAGTAGCACTATCCAGTAGTCGAATTGTAAAAAAAAAATCAGGGGAGATGGTGGATTTTATCGTTTGGGACAAAGTTTGTGTTGATGACAATGTAGGATTAGACATTAGAAGAGGGATGATTTTAACCATTTTTATTTCAGGGGGATGCCATCCCCCCTCATCCCCCCTCAACTCGAGTACTGGCACTATCCTTAGCAGCATTACAAAAATAGAATACGGACTGAGAACCAGCGAACGGGAAGCGGGTGACCAGGCATCCCATGGTTTGCGGCACGCACCTTGCGGGAAACAAAGCATACCATCCTCAGCTTGTTTAAAATTTGTCAATCGCTCGTATGTTGAGCGAGTTTTTATGAGTTTTTATGAGTCTTGCTGGTATTGGCTAAAAACGATGATACGAGCATGTATACCTCTCGTAACTCGAGATTTTGCTCCCAAGTTGGAGCATTTTTTAACAAATATTTTCACTTATTTTCACCTCGATTTACTCGCAAGTGGTGGCACTTGTATGTTGAGGTACGACTGTATATATATAAACTCTGCTGTTATTGATGAGCTCTGTCATTTACTTTTTGTTTTCCAATCTAAATATCTTAAGAACTTTCCACAGTTTTATTTTAATGGCTCATGTTAAATTAGCTGAATGAGGCAACAGTTACTTGTAGCTGTCTCAGGGCGTCTTTTAATTGGGTTGTTTTTATGGGTTACCCTGGCAAGAGCAGACAATATTGTATCCTGTTATTGACAACTTGTTTCTTGCCAGATAATTAAGAACAAGGCACAACTATGAGACTAGTTACAGATTCCTTTGCTTTGATCTGTTGTTTTTTCCTATTTTTTTGCCTTGATATGACGTTATAGACTCAAACAGGAGCAGGCAAACATACATCTAAACACATTATTCAGAAAATAATTAGGAAAAGAAAGTCTTATAATAGTAATTATTTTCTTCTGGGGAAATACTCTTGCCTTCTTTCTTCACTCCTTTAGCTACTTAG
Source organism: Chitala chitala (assembly GCA_025773905.1). Lineage (NCBI taxonomy): Eukaryota > Metazoa > Chordata > Actinopteri > Osteoglossiformes > Notopteridae > Chitala > Chitala chitala. The sequence goes on from JABJVR010023133.1 coordinate 1,521, forward strand.
AGATTGGCAGATCAGTTCCTTGTCATATAGGAATCATATTTGAAAACAGAAACACTGTCATTTCCATGTGACAGATGTAGAAACCTCTAACATATGCACACACTGTACACCTGCTTATTCATGCAACTATCTAACCAGCCAATCATGTGGCAACAGTGCAGTGCATGAAGTCATGCAGCATGTCTGGAGTTTCAGTCCATGTTCACATCAAACACCAGAATGGGGTGATAATTGTGTGATGCCAGATAGGCTAGTTTGAGTATTTTTGTGACTGCTGATCTTGTGGGATTTTTATTCACAACAGTTTCTAAAGTTTACTCAGAATGGTACAAAAAACTAAAAATATTCAGCGAACAGCAGTTCTGTGCACAGAAAAGCCTTGTTGATGAGAGACATCAGACAGGAATAGCCAGACTGGTTTGAGCTGACAGAAAGGCTACGGTAACTAAGATAGTCACTTTTTACAATTGTGATGAGCAGAAAAACATCTGAAATTACACAATAGTGTCGTGTACCTTTAGTTCCTGATTTTGAGTTTGGTTAATAAATGTAGAACCTTGAGGTAGATGGACTACAACAGTAGAAGACCATGTTGGGTTCCACTCCTGTCAAGCAAGAGCAGAAAGCTGACACCTCAGTGGGCACAGTCTCCCTGAAATTGGTCAGTTGAATACTAGAAAAATATGGTCTGATCTAATTTTCTGCTGAGACACACAGATGATGGGTCAAAATTTATTGTCAACAGCATGAATCTATGGACCCAACCTGCCTTGTCTTAACAGTCCAGGCTGCTGGTGGTTGTATACTGCTGTGATTGTATAGTAGTGTTTCTTGGCGCACTTAATGTTAATACTAATAAATTATCATTTGATAGCCACAACCTATCCGTTTATTGTTATGGTCATGTGGATCCCTTTATGGTCACAGTTCAGCCATCTTATAATGGCTACTTCCAGTATGATAATGTAGCATGCTGCAAAGTAAAAGTCACGTCAAACCAGTTTCATGAACATGACACTGATTTCAATGTTCTTCCTGTGAACTGGATCTGACTTCAGTAGGACACCTTAGAGATGGGAAATAGGTTTATGGCAAAGCATGTTTATCACATGAAAGGAGTTTTTTTCTCTGCATTTAGCTCATCTCCCTGGGAAGAGCAGTGGGCAGAACCCAAGGAGCTGGTATTCTGGGACTTTGGCTCAGGGACACACCTGGCACCTAGGCTGAGATTTGAATTGGAAGGCTTCTGTATTCCAGGCTGACATCCCACCCACTGAGCAACCAGGCCATGTTTTGATGTGGCAGAATGGGAGATTAGCAGCATGAACATCTGTCGAAATTTTGTGACGCACTCATGTCAACATGGGCTACGATACCTAAAGAATGTTTCCAACGTTATTTGGAATCCATACCATGAGTGACTGAAGTTGTTTTGAGAGCAACAAGAGACCCTATGCAGTAATAGCATAGTGTTTCTAATTTAGTACTTGTCAAGTGTGTGTCAAATGAGCGTTATTCTCAGTTTTTTGTGCTTTATTTAATTATGCAGGGACTGTATCTTTAAACCTCTTTACATGAAATGTACTTTTCAAGACAGCAAGACATCAACTATAGCAAACATAAGAAAAGTCTTTATTCCTAGAAAAATTACTGCTGAATTTTATTTTAAAACTGATTTGCTTCACTAGTGCAGTAATAGTACACTATCTGCAATCATAATTTGTAAAAGTAATCACTAGACTTATGTTTTTTTTTGAGCAGAGAATAATGCAGTCATTAAATTAAATGCATATTGGTATGTAAAGATCACAAGTTATTACTACAATACAATTAGTCAAAACAAAAAACACTGGTGACCGTAAGTGTAGGTTGCCTACCCCACACCTTTTATAATACAAAAATAAAAAATAATCTAATGTCTATAGTAGCATATTGCTGCCATGATGGGGAAAAAGGTAAAACAATTGCAGATTTTTGTATTAGAATTCTTTTCATTATTAAGAGCACCTTTTTACATTTTATGTGATACTTTTTTGTTTTTCAACTAAATTTGTTTGTTTTAATGAGATACTTTTGTGTTATTGTAAAATACCAAAACAACAAACAACAAACTGTCTCATTATTTCACAAAACTAGCACATCTTGTTAAAACACAAATGCTTTGTATTTATGTAACAATTTATATAGTGCATTTCATTACAATGAAAGTTTTATCGTGAGCGTTCATAATGAAGGGTTTGACAGCAAGACACTGTGTAGTGTGTGTTTTTACAGGTTTGAAAAAATCATTTTGTTTTTCAGTTTGAACAGATGGCTTGAACACTTTAAAGCTGCTGTGTGGGAACGTGTCAGGTGCTTTAGACATCACGAGGGTCACCAATGTTAGAATGTTATAATAACATATTAGCCTTGAATTCATACAAAAATTTTGATATTTTAATTAATTTATAAAATAAAAAACTGGATTTATCCACATTTTTGAGATCTAGTCTTGTGTGACTGCTGAAGGGATCCTGCAAATTTGATTAGTTTGCAGTTTTTTTGTGAATTTTATGTAATAACTTGTAAAACCAGCTACAAATAGAGATATCACTCTTTTCCTTCACCACCATCATCATCACACAACAAATCCAGCACCTTAAATTTTTTATTTATAAATGTTGTCAAAGGTTTATTAGAATCCCCCACACCATCCTGCACTGTAATCATAAAGGTATATACAATTTCTACACCACAATAAAAAAACACATCATATACTCTACATGTATATTACAGAACAGAAACTGAAAATTTATTACTGAAAAGGATTCATTGAAAGAGTCTGATTCATTGCCTATGGTGGGAATGAGCAAACAAAATGAGCAATAAAAGTATAAAATTTCATGAATGAAATATATGAATGAATGAAACTTATAGTCACCGTATGCTTACCACACTGTGAAATGCCACACGAAAGCAGTCCTCTGACATTCTTATGGTGTGTGCTTATAGTTCACAGTTATTGGCCTCTCTGTGGTGGCACAGTGGCCTGGTGGTTAGTGCTGTCACCTAGTGTTAGGGCCGATTCTCACCTCTGGTCTGTGTGTGGAGTTTGCATGTTCTCCCTGTGCTTGGTGGGCTTTTTCCAGGTTCTCTGGTTTCCTCCCACAGTCCAAAGACATGCGGGTTAGGTTGAATGGCATTTGCAATTTGCCTGTAGCATGTGCTTGTGTGTGTGTATGTGTGTCCATGCCCTGTGGTGGGTTGGCACCCTGTGCTTCCTGGGATGGGATCCAGGTTTCCCGTGACCCTGAATTGGATAAAGTGGTAAAGTGAATGGATGGATGATCTCTCAGAGTGACCACAATCTCATTGTGAGTGGCTGCATGCTGCCAGTCATGGTTGGGAATTGGGAACCCACACATTAGGGTGTGTTTTGATACTTTCGAGTCCTTCCTTCGTCTTGTACACAAATATTAATTAGGATGACAGTGAGCTAATAAGCATAAAAGGAAAGAAACAAAACATTGGCATGCATCTTTGATACTTTTGGACAACAAATGTCATCAGTAGGAAACATTTTGATTTTAATTTTACTCCTAGGACCTTAATTTTGCCTTTAATCGTCCTCTGAGGACCTTAATGTGAAAACCTTTGGAGATCTCTAAAAATATTGCCAGGGACAATGCAGTACTCACGATATTGATAGGAACACCTCACCACTGTCCATACCCAGGTCTATGGCCTTGCAAACATGTAACAAAATACAAACCTTTATTTTAAGGTGGGGATATAAAGACAGATTTGAATATAGTTTGTACTTTTCTATGCAAATGTACTGGAGGGAGAACATAACATCGGAAACATAAGGAAAATCAGTTTTCAGGCAACTCATATTGCAAGCTAGCAATATGAGTCAGCTTTATATGAGGTCTGAAAATAGGAATTTTAATGTCTGAGTTTTGAAACTATCCAAAGACTACTCATAGTTCCAAAAAGGCCAAAGACTTGATATTCTAACAGCAGGTGAAAAACAAATGTCACAAAAACAATTTCAATAATAATAACAGTATAAGTCAATCTTAGACACATTGCACTAAAAATTGTGTCAGTACCTGTATGGCTCAGTAAAAAGAAAAAGAACATACTGTGAGATTGCAGGTAGTTATGGTAGTGCTGATTTGAATGGTTTGAAAACCATTTGTATGTACAGACTTGGGTACAAAGACAACCTGGTGTTGAACACCCAAAACCCAGACAGCTGAGGTACAGAACAAAGCTGATTGGTCTGATGAGTCATCCTACATCCGAGCTCCAACATGCATCCATGTTTATTTTTGGAGAAAATAAGCCCAAGGATGTGTAGTGACATGATCAGGGCCAAGTGCTCCAGGAAAAAAAAGGGGCATGTTTAGCCTGTGGAAAAATGTCTGCGTGTCACACATAAACAACAAAATTATGAGAAACAAGAGATGAAAAAGAAAATGATTTTCCTTTAGTGTATGAGAATATGTCAGTCAGTGGCTCAAAGTATTATGTGGAACACCATAATAGCTCGCTTACAGACAGACATAATGTAAAACTGCATAAGGTTAAACAAGCAAATGTATAACTAATATACAAAACAAAATATAATGATTGTTATAAAGCATAAACTTTGCAAATTTAATATGCTATAACTGAGCCTATTTTTCTTGTTATAAATTGTCCCCTGCATACTTAGGAAATTAAGAATGAATGAAATAAATAAAACACAGGCCATATGACTAAAATGTTGAACTATTTTCACAATAATATAACTTACATATTTTAAAATTATTGAATAAACTGCATGTTGTGATTTTCATTGTTTTAAATAATATACCATTAAATCTCATTTCCGTGAGAATGATAAAGATGGCCCTGCATTAGTAACCTCAGTCATCTTCTCACCTGTCCATGTTCCTGCACTCACAGATGCAGTGTCTGTAGCAGCCTCCTGTTTTCATGTGTCCTGTCATTGTGGTCTTCTTACTTTTGAGGGCATCCTGTAGTTGTTAAAAAAACTTTTAGTGAAAGTGTTCAATGTTCCTGTCCAGAGGATTATATTGTTATATCGCTTTCTGTTTTACTTATAACTGTTACTCTTAAACTGGTAAAATGTTATCTTTAAAATTTAAACATTTTCAATAGTACACACCCTGTCAGTTACCTTGTTGGTTCTGTAAATCCACTGAAAACGTATGTGATGCTTTTGCAAATGAATTGAGGGATACTAAGGAAGGTATAAAGTGGAGGCTTACTGATTTAGGTGGTTGAAATCATAGGTTTCGACACCTTTGATGTATGCAAAGGCTTCTCACTCATAAAAAAATCTAATCTTGCTCATATATATATATGTATGTATATATATATATATAATAAAACAAGTAATGAAAAAAACAAGTAAAACAAAATTCTATTCTGATGCTGAAATCCAAGTGTCATGCCCTGGCCTGTCATGCCTCCCAGTGTCCTCTAGTTGTCTCCTTTTCTTGTCTCTTTTGCTCATTGTTGTAAAGTCATTAGTGATATCCAGTTGTGTTCCATTTCCTGTTTTGTTCCTATTTAAGCCCTCAGTACGTGTTAGCCTTGCTGGTTATTGTCTGATAGAGTAGTGTGTGGGTGTACCATGTGTTGTCCTTGTTAGGTTGTATTCAAGCCCTGTATTCCTTTGTAAATCCTGTTTTGTACCTATTCTGAAACCTCCCTCAATCTGATTTGGACCTTGCCTCTCCCCCTCATTCCCAAAACATTACAGTGTCAAACTTGCCTCAGAAACTGATACAGAATCCAAATACAGACTACTCAAGATTCCAGATGGCAGTTCTGTACATAAACTTTAATTTCAAAACTCAAAGATTTCAAAATTATGAAAAATATCATCTTGTCATCAACTGGGGCTGCTCAAAGTTTAATGTCGTCAGCTATATATTAATTGAGTTCTTATACAAAAGCAACATTTCATTTGACAGCATACACTTAAGATATCTCTATCATCCTCACACTAGCACAAGTGTACTATCTGATGGGACTTTAGGGAAATGTGGAAGTTACAGGTTGGGACTGTTAAGAATATTATGGAAAATATAGCAATATGATGCATAACCCAACTGTCAACAAAAACTTTAATTATGGTTATATGATGTATATAGGACATTGACGAGAGAGAGAGAGAGAGAGAGAGAGAGAGAGAGAGAGAGAGAGAGAGAGAGAGAGAGAGGGCACACTAAAAACTGTCAGCTTGTTGAAGTTGTCATTAGGCTTTAGTGTATTCCCAACTTAAAGCCATTTGATGACGAGGTTATCTGCGTGCACGACAGGACTTGCTTTAAATTAATATTTTACATGAACGGAGGGCGTTTAACAAAAACACGAACCATATCACCCGATCTTGCTAAGTATTTTAAAAGCAGGTAAGACTCTAACTTAAAAATATACGCAGTAGTAAAACAACGAATAAATGGTTAAAATATATGATTCAGATTTTCACGAGACAGACTGGTTAGACGTGGGATAGTAACGAAAACTTGATTTCGAAGTCGACGATATTTATATTTAAAGTAAATATATGGATAACAAACGAAACGCATGCATGTGATGCGTGTAAGTGGTGCTTTTAAAGTGTGACTGATCTCTCGGTGATGTATAATGCATGACAAGTGATGAGTGCGCGTTTCTGTGATTAGTATTCTGTGCATCCTGAACAGATATCGGTTAAGATCTCGGATTTTCCTGGTTTGCATTTTGAAAATATGTGCGCATGATATGATTTAAATCAGTTTATCTACCACATTTTTGTTGGTTTGGTTTCGGCTTTAGCTCCATGTTTCATGTGTGATTTTTTTAAACGCGAAATGAACCACTGCACTGATCTGAGAAAAAACACCTGCTCAAGGCTGTCAGCAGAATAAAGTGGACGCTGTACGTAAAAAAGGTGAAAATGACTAAGTCACAAATTAAACGTTTTAAAGAGATAGACTAGCATAAGTATTAGCACTATATAAAACGTAATTTTGTATAATGTTATTTACCAATATTGGGTTTTGGGGATTTAATATTTTCATCTTGGAATTTTTAAGGAAATGAAAAATCTAGAGGTTTACCCTACTTGACTAATTGCACTCTCAGTTGTATTTAATTTATGAAATAGTTGCATGTGTAAGGTTAACATATACGTTTTGTAAATAATAAAACTGTTATATCCTGTTATGTTATTCATTTAAGTTGCTACACATCACAGAGTTACTCATTTCGAATGTGTATAGACAACTAATGCTTGATTTGTACAGCAGGTGGCGTAAAAATCTTAGTGGTAATAAATAAATAAATAAATAAATAAATAAATAAATAAATAAATAAATAAAGCCCTGCAGTGGTTTAAAGTCCCATTTAAGGTGCAACTTCCCTTATTTCCTCAGTTTTCTGGGATAGATTACAGACTCAGTGTGACCCTGAATTTCGTAAGTGGGTCAAAAGTAAGTTAAATCAACAATAAAGTGCAATTTAAAAATGTTATGCAACAATATACAAACAGCATGATGTTTCACGGTTGTACATTTTGTACATTTCACGGTTGTACATTTGTACATTTAATGCCGCTTATCCGGGGCCGGATCGGGGGGGCAGCAGTCGAAGAAGTGACCTCCAGACTTAGTGTCTTACATAATTAAGTTGGTATCGTCTGAGATTTCCTCCTTGTTTGAAGATGAAAAGCTACATATTTCACATTTTAAGTGGGGTTCATCATCACAAAAGATTGTGCAATATATCTTGTGCAGAGATTCCCCTTGAACCATAATAGTTCATGTCTGTATTTTGACCTGATATAAATATACCAGTGTTCTATTTAATTGTGAATTGGTTTTACATATTTTATATTTATATTTTATATGAAGAAATTACTATTTTCCGGGAAAAGTATCGACATGATTAGAATAATGTATTTAAAACTGTCACTTTTAAGCTAAATCAAATGTATTTGTATTATATGAATGAATGTAAAAGTTGACTTTCAATGATGTCTTCATCACTATATATCTAAAGGAAGTTTTGCACAATATTATGACATGCTGTTGCTCCTCCACATTCGCGATTCTGAGGTTTTTGTGAACAATTAAAGTAGAAACTTGATATGTCTTTAATATTGTGACGGACCGACAGAGCCAGTGTGTTTCGAACCCAGATCGTCAGAGCACCAGACTAGAGGACTATTAGACTATTATCCCTCTGATAAAAAGACTTTGAGAGCAAATCAAACTCTTGATTCGTCCCTGGGGGGTGACGTCACTGTCAAAGTATCCGACCTGCTGCCACATACAGCGATCCTATAACATTAAAACCATCTTTGTCTCGGCAATCAGCCTCAAATGCTTGTTAGTTATGACTGTGGAATGTCGCGTTTCTCAAGCTGTTTTTTTTTTTTGCATTTTTAATAATGGGTTCAAAATGTAGTACTCCCAGTTTTTCTGAAAGTATTCCTAAAAGGAAGATGGTGTGATGACTTTGACACAAAAATGGAATTTGTTGATGTTTCATCTTGAAAGGTTTATGAATACTCTTTGTTTAGAAGTTGGTAATAACGTAAAAATTTTTATCGGTCAGGCTATCAGACTGTGATGGGTTGAAGTTGTGGAAGAGGGCAGAGGCAAGTTTGCGAAGGTGTACTGTTCCTATCATTGGAGAATGCTTCATGTGCAACAATTCATGTCTTGTGGTACCGACAATTTAATAAAGACATTTTTACAAATATAAGTGCTGACATGGTAATGTTTGAGTTCTTATACAAAAAAATGTCAGTAATGTCAGTGTCAGGTTGGTAGCTGTCTCCAGTCTGTCTTATTTGCCAGGCTTCTCCTTGTGTGAGGCTACACATAATAGCATGACTGTATGCTATAAATTCCCCCCTCCCCCATCCGGCTGCTCCTCCTGTTTCTGCATTCTTGCCTTGTAGCACATGCTCCTTGTTGGGTGACACATGGCACTAATGCGACTCTATCATCCAGCCCTGGGCAGCAGAGTCCACTGATTGAATCAAGTGAGATAGTGATGCTAAGCAGGTACAGTGTGAAAAAAAAACATTTTTTTAAACCAGGGTATAGTATAGATGTTAGGGGATAGGGGTGAAACTGCAATATGCATGCTATGCCTGGCAAAATATTACTAGTAAAAATTAAATCAGATTTGCCATCATTTTATGTTATAATTTTTAGCAATATTAATTATTTCTGATAATTGTTTAGTGTATGTTGGGTGGCACGGTGGCGTGGTGGTTAGCACTGTCGCTGTGCATCTCCAGGCTTGGGGTTTGATTCCCGCCTTGGGTCTGTGTGCGTGGAGTTTGCATGTTTTCCCTGTGCTTGGTGGGTGTGCTCTAGTTTCCTCCCACAGTCCAAAGACATACAGGTTAGGTTGATTGGTGTGTCCAAATTGCCTGTAGTGTGTTGGTGTCCCGTGCCTTATGTGCTCTGGGATGGGCTCCAGGCTTCCCTGTGACCCTCACCAGGAATAAGCGGTTAAGATAATGGATGGATGTTTAGTGCATTTATTTAGTCATGCATTTTATTGCACAAATTTCCATCCATCCATTTACTTTACCACCTTGTCCAATTCAGGGTCACAGGAAGCCTGGAGCCCATCCCAGGAGGTACAGGGCAGGGTGCCAACCCACCACAGGGCACAGGCACACACTACGGGCAGTTTGGAGACACCAATCAACATACCCTGCATGTCTTTGGACTGTGGGAGGAAACCAGAGAACCCAGAGAACCCCCACCAAGCACAGAGAGAACATGCAAACTCCATGCGCACACACACACACACACACAAGGCAGGAGTTGAACCCAGCAACAGCACTCACCACTCTGCCACCTGCACAATCTCATTCAGATCAATTATTTTTATACATTGCCTTTCACAACAAAGTTGTCTCAAGGCATCTTATTTGAGCAGCTATACAACACAATGCTTTTTAAAGTAGTACTTTATTAACCCTGTGAGGAAATTACTTCTCGGCATGTAACCCATCCCTCTGGCAGCCACGTGCAGGGCCCAGGCAGCTAGCATTTGAGTGACTTGCTCAAGGACACACTTGACTGTGCTGGGATTTTAACTGGGAGACTTCCATATCCCAGCCTGATGTTCTACCCAGTGAGCCACCAGGCCACAGCGGTGGGCCTAAGAAGGGCACCTGTGTAAGTTTAAAGGCTTCTGCTTTCCAGAAAGCTCTGGCAGGTTATTGAAATGATTGAGTGCAGAATTTATGCAAATTCATGTTCTGTGCAAACTTAGTAAGTATCATGGGTGGAAGGTAAGTATAAAAGGGTAAAATATAACATCTTGACATACTGAACTCTTCAAAAGAAAGAATTACTGTTTGTGTGTGTGCATGTGGACTTTGTAATGGACAAGTCATTTTAACAACAGTGTTGCTGAATATCATGTAGTAAGGTGGTGAAAAAAAGGAAAATGCTGAAAGCCATTGTCCTGAACTCTGGCTATTGAGAAGCATCTACAGTTAGCTGGCAGTAAGTGAGCATGCTCTAGGTGGATGTTTGCTTCAGGTTTTTCAAACAAATGTAGGCATTAATTTAATAGTACTACATCTGATTTTACATTCCTCCCCATAATATGAGCCCAACAAGACACTTCACATTTGTATAGTTCATGGATATTACCTGATTTTGTTTTCCCTAGTTTATAGCAGTGATGATCTTGTGCATTGTACCTTTTAAAATTAAGAAACTTAAAAAAAACATAGAAAAGCCAAAAAAAGGGAAAGGTCATGCCTTTAAGTTTGAAATTTGGTTTTGTTTGAATTTTTTGTTGATTGGAAGACTGGTGGCTGGTTACAAAAGCCCCATCTTGCACTTTTGATTTCAAAAAGTTTAGCTCTGGGGAGCATAATTTTGATGTTAGGTATGAATGTTACTCTAGAGGACTTACTCCACTGGCCAGAGGAAGCCACTCCTTTTTGCAGTTTTTAACTCTTCACAAGAATTAGAATACCAGCAAAATTTACAATCAACAACAAATTAAGCATACTTGATGTTACTGTATCAGATTAATTGTTTTGCTGTTTAAAAGCCTGGTCTTCGCTTTTCCAATTCTGAGGTATTTCCTGTCACTGATGCCATGTTCAGAGCACCCCTTTACTCACCTGTCACCTCACCTACCAGTTCCTGTCTTGACCACCTCCTCCAACCTTATTTCTCCGCCTTCCCCACATCCTCCCATCTTCTCACATTGTGCAAGTCCTGGACTAATGTAAGCAGCTTTTTTAACTTTTGCCTGTATTACTGATCTGACCTTTTGCTTTTTTAGTTTTGCATTGTTATGTCATCTTAAGTAAAATGTTCTGTCTGCAACTGTACTTTTTCTTTTCTGTATTTAATCCATCATTACAAATAGGAAGTACATCTTCAGTAAAAATCTGTTTTGATATTCATGACTAAGTTACTGGAAATTACTTTCTGTTTTGACCACTTTTCCAGTAGCATAAAAACATATACATTCATATAGTCAAACACTGATAATCAGAGTAAAAGCAGTTATCAAAAAAATGTCTCAATGGCTTGATTACTTCATACCTCCTGGAATATGGTTTTGAACCAGCACAGTGTGTGTGGAATTTTTGTGTTCTCCCCATGCTTCCTTGGGTTTCAGTGTTCTCTGGTTTTCTCCCACAGTTCCCAATCAAGCAGATGAACTGGACTGGGAAGTACAAATTTGGATAAGCTAATTACAAGTAATGCTTTGATAAACAATTAAATGCAAATTTAAATTTATTATACTTAGAGGATTATTTTTAGGTAAAGATTATTCTCACGTGAGTGAAGTTTTAATTAGGTTTAGCATTCCACGTTGCAGAGAAAGGTGGATATTTGCACTACATTTGAGGTTTTGACAGTGTTTGTACACCTTTGTAGAATGTTGTTATGTGTGGCAAACAGACTTTACAGGATAAGAAAGACAAATTTACTGAGCAGTGTGTGAAAAATGTTCTTGAATGCAAGAACAATATTACAGGCATTTGGCTGATTGTATATGAATAGGGTGAAATGTTTAATTTAATGAAGCAACTGTATTTTAGACATTTTCTAAAGTTCTGCCAGCATTAAACAAGGTCTGGAATTTAACTTGCTTATACTCATCATTAGCAATTCCCAGTGCATTGCTGTAACATAGCGATTTGGCAGCCTGTTTGGCAGGTCAGTCAGGGCAGGAAGACAAGCTGAGTATAGTGGTGTGGTCACACAGCAGGGCTTCAAGCTCTGGGAGACAAGGTATGAGGAGAAAGTGAAAAATGCTTTCTCAACTGGAAAGATGTGACCCCTTTTTGCATAGGTCTTTTTATTCCACTGCAGCATTTTACAGAGTCCAGCCTGATAAATAAAAAAGGTTAGAATGATTAAAATTCTGACTGTAGAAAAGCATCAGACAAACATGTTAGTGGTCTGAATCATGTTAAAAAACAGCTAAAATCTGAAAAAAAAAATCTTTAAAGTCTTTGGTCAAAGGTAAGATTTTCCCATATCATTGCCTTCTTTTCTTTCTCAAAAAAAGAGGGCCTACATTTTCATCTTTACAAACTCTTTGGCTTGTGAAATACCCAAATGTGGCCATTTCTAGTTTTTCTTTGACAACTGTGGGCACACTGATCATACAGCAAAAGGTGTGCAGACAGCAAATAAAACATGTTTGAGCACTCCTGTGAATAACTAGTGTAGTGCATTCTCACAATATGGGAAATGGGAAAGCTGCCCTTTACAGCAGCACACTGTGAGAAAGGTGCACCTGCGGTCCATGCTGAACTTGTAGCTTGCTCTGATTGATTTAAGTGTGTTTTGCCTTAGTTGGGATGTAGTGGGAAGTAGAGAACCACCTGTGATTCCCTTCAGTTTCCTGTATCACTATAATTGAAGCATTTTAAAACAAACAAAGAAAAATATATGGTATATGCCTCTGTAAAACAGTGTAGTTGGTGTATACCTTTCCACCTTGAAGACAGGAAACATGACAATCCCAGAATCAGGGTCAGAGGTCATAAAGGGATGAGTCTTAAAAAAATATTTCATAAGAATTCCTCATAATAAAAGTCGCCTTGGGGAATCAAGACAGAAGAGGTCGGTAGAAGTGATGGTATTACGGTCAAGCATAATACATCGACTAACTAGAAAAGCATTAAAGAAGGTACAAGGACAGCAGTTTGATGTTGTGTTAAGATGGTATCTGTAGCATCATAACCATGAATTTCATTATTAGACTAAGTGTTGTTTTTGCTTAGCCTTAGTTTTGATTAATAGTGTATCAACATTGGTTACGTAACTTAAAGCTGGTCCCTTTAGATGTGCTCTCTGCTGAGTGCAGAAAGAGCATTAATGTTCAGTTTCCATACTGCCCTGGTCTGACCTCATGCATATCTGCTCTGACCCACGAGTGTACAGGAGTTCTCTGCCCTCCAGCCAGATCTGCTCCACTTCCTTCCACTGAGATAACCATCAGCCAACAGCATTTGCTGTTTCACATGTTCTGAGCTCACCTGTGATTCTGTGGTTGAAAATAACATTAAATTGGTGGAAAAAGAAGTAACAATGATGCCTTTTAAATTCAATACAGATTAATTATTACTATGGTGAGAGTCAGAGTTTTATTTATGGATGCAAAATGTTTCTAGATTACAGTTGTAGGTGTGTACAGTGTACAATGTTATAGTGAATTTGTAAACATGGTGTGCAACCCTGTCCCTAGTATTCAGTTAGACAAATTTATTGAGATGTTTTTTTCATATTTTTTTACATTAAGATACAATTATGAAAAGCTTGAAATTTGACTTGTGCTAGTCTTCAGTTGTGATGGCCACTTTTACACTTGCAAAGCCACTTCTTACTATTTTACACTGAAACTTAGCAAACCTTTTGCTGTTAAGTTACTGTAATTGAGAAAGCTTTGCACGGGATATGTATCTTAAAATATAAAAAGCCAGGAAGGAATTTATTTACAAACCCTCTATAACAATTTCCTCTGGATATGCTATTGGGCCTGATAGACTCTATTATCTAAGATGATGTGTGAATTGAGGTGCATGTGAATGTGCTACATGCTTACATGGACTCCTGTTCAAAAGGAAAGTGGTCAAATACAACTTAAAGTAACTACAGTTAATGCTTTGGTCTCCTCGCTTAGCCAATATGCAGACATAATGCAAGCTGGTCAGCAGGACTCTACTGAATGGATCAGTGCAGGTTATTTCACCATTGCTAAGTTACAGACCTATGTGGCCAAATTAGAAGACTGTAATTGCCAAAATAATTGACATTTGGTAAACCTACCTGAAAATGAATGGAGCAATGCAGCCCTCTTTCATTGGTGTCTGCTCCTGAAATGATTCTCTTGTTTTGCTGACAAAGAGACCCTTGAAATCTAAAGGGTTTGCAACAGCCTAATGGCCAGTGCACACTGAGAGCGTTTTTAGCTTTATTTTTATGTACCTCGCTCAAGGCTCTCACAGAGCTGATAAAATCCTATTTTATTAAATGTATCAGTCCACACTGGATATGAGACACTATGTCTACTTCCAGTGCAGACAAGTCTGGAAACAACTCACACTCATTTGCAACAAGTGGTCTGGCAGCAAAGGACCCATTTGGACCAATGACACAGATTCACTCCATCATTTCATCCTGGGAAACAGGTCTCCACTAGGGACTTGAAACGTTGATTGTCCTCAGAGGCTTGGTCCTAAAGGGTGTGGCTGTCTTCACTATTTCATACACTGGGAGGGCTGTGGTCTTGAAGAGCACTCATGGATGGCAACCAATGTCATTTTGGACCCCATCATTGGATTTAATATCCAACATATTCTGGATGCTCCTTATTGTCCTGTTTGGACATTATTTTTAAAATGAGAACAGTCACACTGTATCCATGCAAAAACACTATTCAGTTCAATTAAATTCAATTCAATGTATTTTTACATAGTGCCTTTTACAACAATGCGTCTTAAAGTGCTTTACACAAGGAATTGCAGATATTAAAGAATAAACTGTAAGAATTAATACAAATGAAGCCAGACAACAGTGGAGGAAAGGAACCAAAAACTTCACAGTGTGGAGAAAAAAAACCTCTGGGGGCCCAAGGTTGACTGGCTGCCCAGCCCATCCTGGGCATGCTAACATTACAGAATAAACTGGTACTTATTGAGACTTTGACTGTAAGTAACACTATATAGTGCTCCTTTACTATTATACTGTGTATTGATGCAGAAAGGCATATTTACTGATATTGGCATATCAGCTTGAGAATGGACCTCCTTGTTCAATGTGAAGGTGTAGTGATAAACCTCACAGCAAGTGATAAACCTCACAGCAAAAAATAAGGAAACTGACTGTCATGAAGATAATGAATTCATTGAAGAGAAGAATTTGTGAGGGTCAAACTTTGTTTTAATTGCTTTTGTTGCCATTCATACAACAAAATGTGAACACAGGTCAGCATATTCAAAGAGTAACAGCTCATGGTAAACAGCTATAAAAGACACCATTTACACTTCATGTTTGGGTGCAGCTCACATCCATTTTATTGTGAATATCTTGGTGTCATCAGTCATTTCCTTTATAAATAATAGTCTATACAAACATTGCGTCAGAAAATCTGACTTATCTGCTGGTGGCTGAAATAAATGTGTGTAGTGCACAAACGCCTCCAGTACTTGTCTGTACATAATACACTTATGAATCCACATAGCTGGTTAAAGGATTCAGCTTTTTAAAAACTCCAGTTTTCATTACTTACATTTTTGGAAAATGTATGTTTAGAAAAAAGGCACATGTGGCATTTAGCTTGACTTTATTTTGCATTTGAAGAAATAAAAAAAAATTCAATTCAGTTTATTTTTATATAGCGCCTTTCACAAGTTGCCTCAAAGCGCTTTGCAGAAAGAAATTAGAAATATTACAGAAGGTGGATGACTGAAGTTAAAGATAAAGCCAGACAACAATGGTGGAGAGGAACCAAACACTCCAAAATGTAGAGAAAAAAACCTCTGGGGGCTCAAGGTTGACTGGCAGCCCAGCTGTAACGAAAACACCAAGGAGCAGGATCCACATTGCAGAGCCAACCTTTATTAACCAAATCAGCAAAAGCACCATGGATCAAGAAACAGGAGAAGTCCAATAAAACAAGCGATAGGTCTGGTAGCCAAGGAGATCAGTCTGAATACATGGGGTTATAGACTGGGGATGGAGAGAACACAAGGGAAAGTTAGGGAACCTGGGCTGTGGAGGGAAAAAAACCACAAGGAACTTGACTGCTCAGTATACATGCCACAATGCAAAACGTCATGAGAGGATTGCTGTTAGCTCTGTCTTTTAAAGACTATCTTCTTGATTGTGTGAGTCTGATAGCTGCTAACGAGGAGGACGTGACACCAGCCGCTGCTTGTTATATTTAGGCACAACAATGTGCTTCAGGTTTCTTAGTAGGTTTCAGTGCACACAGCTGAAGGTTCGGAATGTTTCAGTGCACACAGCTGAAGGTTCGGGATGTTTCAGTGCACAAAGCTGAAGGTTCGGGATGTTTCAGTGCACA
>JABJVR010023133.1:18204-37839 GCA_025773905.1 Chitala chitala
TGTTTCAGTGCACACAGCTGAAGGTTCGGGATGTTTCAGTGCACAAAGCTGAAGGTTCGGGATGTTTCAGTGCACACCGCTGAAGGTTCGGGATGTTTCAGTGCACAAAGCTGAAGGTTCGGGATGTTTCAGTGCACACAGCTGAAGGTTCGGTTCAGGCACCGGTTTTCTCAGTCGGCTGAGAAGATTGAGTGTACGCATTTCATTCTACATGTGTTTTAATAGGTCAATACATACTGGAGTGTCAAAATGGGTTTCAGTATATATAAGTCATTATTTGTATATGTATATTAAGGTTTTCATTGTCTGAGTATGCTTTGCCTTTTTGAAAACACTGACATTCATATATATATATATATTACTACAACAAGTGTTTCAGATGGAATATGCCACAGGATAATTTAATGTTTAATAATATTCATACAAGTAACTGTTTGCTTTTTTACTTGCTTCTAATTAAAATTTCAACAAAAGGAAAAGAAAGCAATTTTAGTGTATGAAGATACTTTGTTACTTACCTAATAACTATAATTTGATGTATTAATTATTAAAGCAATATCACAACGCAACAGCACAACCTCGAGTGTGATGTTACTTTTATGCAACAGTTCCACAAGCGCCATTTATTTGTTGACAGTAACAAGCGACAACATATTATGGTTTGTTTTTTATTTAATCAGTTATGTGACTCCACCAACACAAATAGTTTCGTAACTGGACTGGGAGTTTACTAAGCTAAGGACCACAATGAGCATATTCGTAAACATGAGCTTACTGTACATGTTATGTTAGCAATGTTGAAAGCAGTTTAAATCCCCTGCTGTTTGCCTTATTGTGTTAGCTTCATCCTGGCTTTTCCCTTCTCCTCATTCTCTGCTGATGACTATTCATAATTTAATTCAAATGTTATTTTTGGAAAAAATATCTTTTTGGCATAGTTCATTAAAATGTAGTGTTCAGCTAGTGACTAAAAGTTGAAAGTGTAATTAATGTTTATTACACAACAGTTCTACATTTTTTAGTTGACTGTAATAAGTGACAACAGATTATGATTTGTTTCTTTATTTTGTGTAATTCATAATTAGAACATGTGAAGTGGAGATACGTATTGTCACGGTTTGTTCCTGTCAGTTCCCTATGTCTCCACCCTTATTCTCCCATTTTCCCTTATGTTCATTACCTTGTTAATTCTATCAGTAGTTCCTACTTGTGTCTTGTTACCTTGGCCCTTCTATATATACCTCTCTTCTGTGTTACTCCTTTGCTGGTTATTGTTATGTAGTGTTACTTGTAATGTGGTTACTGGATTCCCTGTAAGTGTAACCTTGTTCTTTTGAAATTTTTTTTTGTATTAAACCTCCCTTCTGGCACATTAGTCCTCGCCTCTCGTTGCTTCCACTCTCAAACATTACATTGTTAAACGTTCTAGTGCTGTTATACATGAAATATCAGCATTCTTGGAATGCCTCTTGTGCAATCAAATCACACCAAATTCCTTGGTTTGAACTAACTGTTGTATAATGTAAACTAATTTATAATGATCTTCACAGAAATGTAACCATTGTCCCTACAGCCATGTTTATATAAAGTAAGTCATACAACTATGAAATTACGCACATTGCTGAGACTTGACTTTTGTTTATTTAAGTGACCATTGCGATTTCAATTATGGTGATTGTTGTTACTCTCTCTTTGTGTTTGTTTTATTAGGTACCACTCATTGCACCTCCACTGACCTTATGAGCTAGTACATTCCAACTGTTTGTGAAGCTAAAGGGATCCTACTTTCATCTTCACTGGATGTTTGGAAATATCAGAAGAGAAACGTGAAAAGCTCTTCAGTATTTTTTATTTACTTATTTTGGTGGTGGGGCAGGGTGATATATATATATATATATATATTTTTTTTTTTTGTACAAGGCCAAGATGAGACTACATGTGTACAGCATAGTATGCATCGTGACTGTGTTCCTCTGCTCTTGGGAAATGGACTGCTTGGGATTTGGTCCCTTGTCCCATCATTTTTCACTGCCCAGGATCACTGACATGGGCCTGCATAGACAGAGACGCAGCTGGGTATGGAACCAGTTCTTTGTGCTGGAGGAGAACACAGGCAGTGATCCCATATATGTGGGCAAGGTAAGGCTGGTTTTTACACAATGTGTTGAAAAGGTTAACATGTTGCAGTTACTACAACTTTACTTGCTGTTTCCTTTGATTTGCATTTTTGCATCAGTACATTATTATTATCCATCCATCCATTATCTTAACTGCTTATTCCTGGTGAGGGTCACGGGGAAAACCTGGAGCTCATCCAAGAGCAGATAGGGCGCAGGGCAGGGGACACCCAGGGCGGGGCGCCAACCCACCACAGGGCACTCCACGCACACAGACCCAAGGCGGGAATTGAGCCCCAGGCCTGGAGGTGCACGGCAACAGTGCTAACCACCACGCCACCGTGCTGCCCATTGTTATTATTGTTATTATTATTGTTATTACTTCTCCTACTAATAATGATAATCTTTTTATAAAAAGTATTAGAATAAATGCCTTAGGTACATACTTTCTTAAATATTCAGGGAAAGACCTTTATTTTGAGATGTATTTAAAAAATATAATTCTTTGTTTTCCTTTTTAAGTCACATAACCCAAAGCCCATTTTGGTGATTCAGAACCTGTAGCGAAGCAGTCATCACATTTAAACAGCTGGACATTTCCAGCATGGCATTTCAGGTTTATCCGTAAAAGGCAAGATAATTCAGCTGTATCTGTGGAGTCCACAGGGTAAAAAAGTACAAATAAACAGGAATAGTCATGAACAAAATTCTAAGATTTGAAGACTCTTAACTTTTTTTCTATTCAATATATAAAATTGTGCTTTGGTGTGAATGGTATCAAACTATTTGTCTAGTGGTTGAAATTGGAATGCCTATATTAAAAATGAAAGATATATCAATGTTTTAAAGTTTTTTACTCCCCTATTGGACTATTCCTGTTTTTCCCTTGAACTCCTCATTTGTTTTACTGGTTTGTCCAGTATGCCCTTTCATGGCAGTAAAGAAGCATTCTTGTAATAGATGTGTATTTCATGAATATCATCAGGAAGTTATGGGTCATAAACAATGTATGTGTAACACCTTTGCCTGTCATGACCTTTTGAGTCCCCTAGATGTCGCCCTTCCTCCTGTCCCCTTTGTTGCTGAGTCATTGTAATTATGTCATTAGTGCTTTCTATGTGTCTTTGTGTCTCTCTGAGACACGAAAGTAGATGATTAAATAACTAATACAACATAATAAGACTGTGATAATTAAACAACACTTTGAAACTTTTTTTTTTTTTTACAAAGAACAATTTTTGTGAAAATGTTTGCTTCTTATGTTTTCTTGAGTATTAAACTACCTAATGCTGATTTTTGTGGTACATGTATTTATAAATATTCTTAATATGGGTTAACTTAAGTAATGGTGATTTTGTTCACAAATAATTTGAGAAGGCAAATGGAAAGGGTGCCGGGCCTCATGTACCAACTCTTCTGAACAAGAAATATCTTCTTAAAACCCATTTATGCAGTTTTTATGACATTCACCAATGTTTTCTTGGGATTTGCTCTTAACAAAGGGATGTAAACACACTTAAGAACATACGCATTTGAGTGCTGACAAACTCATTCAAAACAACTGGTTATTGCATTTTCTTCACTTCTATTGTTTTTTAATATTATAGGATATAAATTTAATAAAAAATAATTAAATTTAATAAATTTAATTTAAAATAATTATTTCCATTATTGACATTATTGTGTAATTTTTTTGTCCACTACAGACACTAATAAATATGATAGCATATAAAGGAACAGCAGAACCTCCACTTCAGAACTACAGATTTTTTTATGTGCTTCACTGTCTGTAGAGTTTTGTTTGGACATTCTGTTTTGTTTGGTAATATTCTTTGTCACCCTCTTAGTCATTGACAAGAAAATGAAGAGTCCTACAATCATTAGTGCTTTTTTAGTGCTGGCCTTTTAGTGATCTTGTGAAAATGTAGAGTAACACGTTTTTAAAAGGAATGATCTCATTGCAATTTTTATTTCATGTTCACCTTGCCACAGCTTTTCATCTGCCTCACAGCTTGTGTTTTCACTGGCTATGCATTATGGGTAGAACTGTCCTGAATGTCGCAACCATACGGCTCACACAATGACAAAGCACCAATAAAGTTACAGTAACCATAGAACTAATTCAACATGACACATAAAACTATTTCCATTTAACGGCCAGAACAGCTGATTTTAGTATTAATTCAGTTATTATGCAGCTGAGCAATTTTAACAATGCCTTAATGCATTTGCTTTTGTGCTAAAACAATGGGATCGATTAATTTTTATTAATCCTAAAAGAAATCACAGTTTCTCAGCAACATTTAACAACTCCATAACAATATTATACATTAATAATAACAACAACAACAACAACAATAATAATAATAATAACAATAATAATAAATAGAAAAATTACATTACCACAAGTACCAAACAAAACACAAACATTAAATAGTCATATTTCAAAACAACATACAGTATATACCATCAGTTTATGCACCAGAAATACTGTTTCAATTAAAGAATTTACTACATACAGAATGTGAAGTATTAAGCACAGACTTAATACTTTCATTCTACTTCATACTGTGTACACAGTTCTTTGAATAGAAGAAAACATTATGTCTGGAGCTTTGTGTATGTACAAATTAGATTTTAATTTTATTTAATTTCATTTTATTTTAAGCCTTTTGTTTCATGCAGTTTGGGGCTGTCTAGGGAATTACTGAAAAATGACTGCATGAAAAACTTGCACTAAGAAGAGGAAACAGGGACAGTTTGACTCCATGTAAATTTCACTTGTTATAAGAAACATTTTCTTCAGGTCTCATTGTCATAACTTACAAATTCAATATTGTTGTTGTGAGTGTTAAAAACACAGAACATATTATATAAAAACAGACTGGGTGAATGGAAGGTTAGACTTCTGTGCTTGTCAGCCTGCTTTGGCTTTATCTTTGACTGGTATTTTAGACCAGTGACCTGTGAATTACCCAAGACATACAGGGATACTCAGTCACACCTGCAATGTATGTGCATTTAAACAACAACAGCAATTAGTAAAAAACATCACAGCTGGAAAGAAATATTTAAACCCTGATCCATATAGAAGCTTTACAGGTTTCAGATCAAATGGTAAATAATATAAAATGGTCAATTTTTTTTTTTACTCTTTTATTACTGCTTGCAGCTACACTCAGACAAAGACCAAGGAGATGGGAAGGTGAAATATGTGCTGTCAGGAGAAGGAGCTGCTTCCATCTTCATCATTGATGACACCACTGGTGATATTCATGCCACCAAGAGGCTCGACCGGGAAGAGCAGGCATATTACACTCTCAGAGCCAAAGTTCTGGACAGAGACACCAACCGCCCACTGGAGCCTGAGTCTGAATTCATCATCAAAGTGCAGGACATTAATGACAATGAGCCAAAGTTCTTGGATGGGCCGTATGTTGCTTCAGTTCCAGAGATGTCTCCTCTTGGTAGGTCCATATGAGACAAAATTCAAATACTTTACAAGATAATGACATGTTATGGAGTAATTTTGTTGGATTAGCTTTACAGGTCTCACATTGTGATTTGAATGTAACTGTCAGCAGTGTGTGTAGGTGGAATGTGCCTCTTTTCTCTGTGTACATGCAATTAGTTACCATGAGCTGAATGTAATTAAAACTAAAAATTGTTTTCTGTATGAGTGCCTGCATTGAAGCCATCACAACAATACCTGAATTAGCATTTAATTCAGTGCAATACCATATATATTATATTATGATAACCATTTGAAAGGGGATAATAATAATAATAATAATAATAATAATAATAATAATAATAATACATGGAAAAACCATTTTCAGATACCTGAATAATTTTGAGGAATTTCTGTATACTGCTTGTGTTAAAATATAACAGAACTTCAGTCACTATTTCCCTAAAATTTTCAAGTCAAATTAGAAGTTTGAAATTATTACATAATTAAGAAGTATCTGTGGATCCAATTTAGGTTGTCAGTAAATGGAAAAATAACAATTACTAAACAGTGACAGCTGCTGCCAGACAAAATTTTTGTTATGCTAACTACAGACCCCACCAGTACTTCCATGCAGTATTTAGGCAGGTGGATCGGAATGGAATCTCACGCATTCACACACGGGGCAGAGGCGGGAATCCAGCCTCCATTCCTGGAAGTTTGGGGCAACAGTGCTGAGCCACAGTTGCTCCCACCTTTAAAAGTATAATTTCTTTTTTATAGCACCATCATATGCCAAAATGACAATCATTTGGTGTGACAACATGAAATACTTCTTCATAGTTTGTTATTTTCATGGAGTATCTTAAACATAAATTCACTCCCTGACCATGTTCAATTTCACTTCCGTTCTATGGTTTTTGGACACTACTTAAAAAATGTATTAATCAATTAAGTAAACATTTCCTTAATTATGTAGACTGTTTAAATGTATGTGCATATGATGAAGAACATATTCCGGACTGTTATTGTCTTAAGGTGGAACTGTTAGATCCTTAAGTCTAGATGAAAAACACAAAACAATGAACAACTGCAGAGAAAAAAAAAAATTCAAAAGAGGAATTCTGCAGCCTATGAAAATGTCATGTGAAAAGCAAATATGCTTTTATAATTTAATTTCAAAGTCCTTGTTTGTTTGTCTACTGTCTGGATTGAGAATTTGCTGATCATCTTGTGTGACTGTTTGCCATCAGTATCCTGCGTTTGGACACAGCCACATGAAAGGGCATGCTGATATTTTAGAAATGTCGCACTGTGCTTTTTCTGGATAAACTGTTCTGTGTGGCATCAGACAATCTGTGAAGGACCCCAGACCTCTTAATTCCACTTTATGACTTGAAACAGGAGTGCCAATCTCCAAATTTCTCTGAGCTTTAAATTCAATAAAAACTCAATAAATATGACTCAAGCCAGAGGCAGTGAGAGCTTCTACAAGGTGTTCCACTTCAAATGTAAAATATCACATAATAGTGAACAAACCCTTTCCCGTCTCTGCAGTCAGTTAGGACAACTCAGTATGTGGTCATGAAAGTGACACATGTACAACCATTTCTTGTCATTGTTGAAGAGCCAGTACACTTGGCAAACTTCAGTAACTGCACATTACATTTTCAGACACATTAACAGATAAGCCATAAAATTATGCCTAGTACTGAGTAAGGCAGCCTTTTGCCACCAAAACAGCCCTGACTCGTTGATGCATGGACTCCACTAGACCTCTGCAGCTATGCTGTGGTATCTGGCACCAAGGGATCAGTAGCAGATCCTTTAAGTCCTGTAAATTGCAAGGTGCGGCCTCCGTGGATCGGACTTGTTTTTTCAGCACATTGCACAGATGCTCAGCTGGATTCAGATCTGGAGAATTTTTGAGGCCAACTCAATACCTCAAACTGTGTTCTTCAAACCATTCTTGCATCATTTTTTCCATGGGGCAGGGTGCATTATCCTGCTGAAAGAGGCCAGGGCCATCAGGGAATACTGCTTCCGTAAAGAGGTGTACTTAGTGTACTTTACTTCTATTGGAACCAGCATTAACCTTCAGCAATTTGAACTACAGTTGCTCTGATATTGGATCAGACTACATGGCCAGTCTTTGCTCCCTGCATCAATGAGCTTTGGCCACCCATGACCCTGTCCCTGGTTCACCTGTTGCCATTCCTTGGACCCCTTTTGGTAGGTCCTGACCACTGCAGACCAGGAACATCCCACGAGAGCTGCAGTTTTGGAGTTTCCCTGATCCAGTCATCTAGCCATCACTTTTTGGCCCTTGTCAAAGTCACTGAAATCCTTAACGCTTGGCTATTTTTTCTGCTTCCAACACATCAACCTCAGCGACAAAATGTTCACTTGCTGCCTAATACATCCCATCCACTTCCAGGTGCCACTGTAATGGGATCATTCACATTATTCACTTCACCTGTCAGTGTATCATCAGTCATAAGGTTATGGCTTTGTGTGTGTTGAGACTAATATGAATATTATGACTTTTTTGTTTATTTGTATACTTTAGTATAGTTTATAGTCGAATCCTACTCTTTGTGACCAAATAGGCTACAACACACCAGATATATTATGGATGCTTTTTTCCAGCTGGATATTGGACTGAACTTCTGTCTCCTCCAAGGGACTAGAGCCCCAGTTAGTCCCAGGGGTGCTCCCATCCAAGCAGAGTTGTGTCTCAGTTTCTACATAGCTTACAAACACTTCCCATGTAATAAACAAAATTCTACATCAATCTGTAGTCTTACCCAAGTAACCACAGCTGTTTTATGTATGCGTTAACACTTACACAACCATTTACAATTACCAGAATTATTTTTTATCAAATTTAAAATAGATAATGTAAACACCAGCTCTAATCATAATTAAAATCAAAAAGATCTGCAACTTTTCAAGTTTAATTTGAAGAACAGAGTTCACAAACATGGACTTCTGAAGGATTTAAACATATTCTGTATGGAAGACTGGTCTTGTCGTATTCTCAGCAATTTCATTAAGCGTTATGAAAGAAAACAATTTGGAGCTTTTTTCTTGGCAAATGAGGGTTAGACAAAATATTAAATGAAGAGGTGCTGGTAATTGTGGCACTCATACATTTCAGAAAAACAATATTTAATAATTATTTTATTTTAAATATATATTTTACTTCACATAAGTTTTAATATTTTAAACAAAAAGATGATAGAAGATGTAATTTTCATTACATTTTCACTCTTTAAATGTCTTTATCTTTACTACCAGTAATTATAGAGGGCACTGCAACTGCATGTTTGTTATAAAAACTACCTTTGGCTTGACGTTTGCACAGCCGTCTTCAGTTATTTACAGGTACAGTGGCACCACAGCTGTAGTCTTTTGTACTTCAGTGTTTCACTACTGGCCATTTTATACACTTTCTTATTATATATACAGTAGGATAGTGGAACAAAAGCGGAAGAACAAAAACATGAAAAGCCAGCCTGTTCTGTCCTCAGACTCCCAAACAGTTGCTCAGCAGGACCATTTGCTCTTAATAGGGAACCCGGTGCAATCAGGGCCACATGGATTTGTTGCAGAATACACTTGGTAGGCGCTTTTTTCAGTTACCTCATTAGGTAACTGTAGCTTTCAGCCAGGAGCAGCTGTTGTCAGGTGGTACCCAACCATCTTAACCACGACACTCTCCTGTTGGTGGGTACAATGGTGGCCAAATCACTGCCCATCTGCTCCTGGCTTCCAGCTTTCTTCTTCTCTTTTGCCCCAAATTCTCCCCCATCCTCCGAGCAGCTTGCTTCTTGCTCCTTTCATCCATGCCCAGAGCTGATAACATCTGCCATGTTGATTTGGCGGGGAAACCTCTACACCCAACCTCCAGTGGGAACAGCGATGCCTGCCACCCTTTGTCTTTACACTCTTGGATTAAAGGCTGGTATTGTGTGGCTCTTTTCTCATTTGCCTCCTGACAGCCCTTCTCCCATGGCACAGTTAACTCGATGATAATGATTTTACAATCTTCAACTGACCACAATCTAGATGAAGAGCTGTGTGGACCATTTCTGGGAATTGCAGTTTCTTCCTCACATCGAACCTCATCTCCCAAGATCTGGCAGCTTGTAATAAGTTTGGCTTAGCTGTTTTCCTAAAATGAAATAGTCTTGTCCCTCCTAATGAAGGTGATTAACTTCTTCCCAACTGTGCCACACTGCTTCTTCTTGCATCTCTCACTGTCTTTTGTGTCAGCAAGGGACAGGAGCACCTTGTCATGGCACCATCTATATCGACCTTGGGTAAGAGCTGTTTTACACCTGGCCAATATATATGTGAGCCAATGTCCCCTTATGACCACATAGCTTACAGTTGGGGTCCTCCCTCAACCCCCATTTGTGCAAATGTGCTGGTGAAGGGAGAGTATTGTACATAGAGCGTAGCAGGAAAGATACGCGGTATGGTTCCAGTGTCCACAGCTCTGCCCATGTGATCTTCTGCTTAGGCAAATCCCATCTTGTCCAAGTGCTTTGGAAAGCTTGTTCCACTGCTTCAGACCAAGGCTTCTCCTCCTCTTGGGCACAAATCTCCACCTGGACCATGTCACGCTGAAACCCTTCCTCCTGCACTCCCGAACTGTTGGAAGTGTACCAGCCCTAACTCTTGCCACCCGATGCAGAAATTGCCCACAATGTCATGTAACTTTAACAAACATACTGCCTGCTCAATAGCTGCTTTAGCTGCCCACTTGTGGCCAGACCTTGTTGTAACTCCCACTTGCCTTACCCAGTCATCTTTGGAGTCTCTCAGGCTTAACATCACTCAACATTTTGCCATCTTGTATTTTTCCACAACTCATGAGAGAGGGAGTTGTAGCTGTCCAGAATGGAAATAAAGGCCTACCAATGAGAAGCTTGGGGGAATCCCCAAACATCTCCGCAGATACTTGTTGGTCTTCCTCTCCATATCTTCCACAGCTGTCATGGGAAACTCATAGACTGTGAGGAGCCAAAGGAGCCTGGGCAGAAAACCATGCTGGTACAACCATGTTTTAAATTTGCCAGGCAGTCTGGACCTGTTGATCTTGTTCAGTTAATCCTCGGTTTGCTTTACTGCCTCTACAACATTAGGTCCATCATTTAGTGATGCATTGTACCATTTTCCCAATGTCAGGAAAAAAATGTTATTTCCTCCTTAGGTATCTGACAAATAACAAAACAGTTAACAAGTTAATAAATAATAATACTCTTCATACCAGACTTCGAGGTAAGAGAGATTTTAATGCGCATAGGAGACAGATTTGTCAGCCACACAATGTGCCTCAGAACAATCCCAAAAACTTAGGTACAATCATATCATATATATATGCCGTCAGTGCCCTTGGTAAGAGTAAAGAAAGAAAACATTAAGAGGGGGCAGGTGACATAACCGGAACCAGTCGTTCTTCTCATGCTCCTTATCGTCTAATGTGTTGGTGTCAAGACGTCTCTGTATCTTGCTATGTCAGCCGATCATTTCTATGTGTTCTAAAACATAGTCATTTAGGCGTAATACTTCCGTAACATGTTCTGGTCATTAGGCATAGCATGTTTACTACCTACTACCTAGTGATATACACTATATATCTTAACTAAGCCTGGGTGGTTTCACTTCTCTACCATATTACTTATATAGGCCTGCATGTTAGTAATTGTGTAGTTAAACACCCATTAATATGTTGTACTACGTTTAGACATGTGTCTGTCGACTATGATATGGGTTCTACAAGTTTAACATTTCTAGTAAGTTTAATATTTTTCTAACACCCAAGCACTTTATCGGGCTGTCCTCGATGGATTGAATGACCATACCTTGGACTTTGAGGCCATACTTGCTTGTAACCCTGCCTTTCTTGATCATCAGCATCCTGGACTTCCTTCCCTTGAAGTACAGTCTTGCCCACATGGCTACGTCTCCCAGGCTATCCAACACCCATCTCGCCTGGACATGCGACACTGATGTTATTGTCAGGTCATCCATGAAGCCCCACATTACCGGTTGGGTTATGCCTGACTCCATTTTATTGACAAGGTTTCTGTATGTTTGTAATGGAAGCAATTAACTGTGTGCTCACAGATAATCAAAGTTAACATGACGACACAGCTGAGCTGAATTTGAATGTTTTGTTTTGTTTTGTTTTGTGGAGATAAGGTGAGCTGGACACCTTGTTATGAAAACATAGGTGGCTATTGGACGAGGGACAGTTTATGCGTAAATGGTTAGCATTAGGTTCTTTAGCTAGGTGTATGATTTCTGGGAAAGAGCTTTTGATTTATTTAAAACACAAATTCCAAGTGACATTATCTTTGCATTTGTCTGTTTGTATATATTTCATGAACTGCAATAGTTGGCACATTGATATGATATTCATTTCTTTCTATAACCAAAAATGCTTTAATATCAAACTGCAGAAATTGCACTGTATCCTAGGAAATTAATGGAATGGGCTTTATGTCTTGCACACTGCCAGCCCATTGCAATGATGGGGTAATTAAACAGCATAATTAGAACATAACTCTGAGGTTTTTGACCAAAGTTATCAATGAGCAAGCCAACTAGATGCATAATTACAGTAATATTATGGAGGAAAAGCAAAGTGTAAGCCATGACTGCCACTCCTTGATGCTTTGAAGTATATAGCCGAGCTAGTCACTATGGAAACCTTGTTACTGAGTTGATACAGTAATGTTAACAGTGATCCTCTTAGGTAAAATGCTTATAGATGTTTATATTTACATACAATGTTTGATAAGCTTTTTGTATTGACAAGTGACAAGCAATGTGATTACTTTGCTTAACAGCAATGACAAACAGGTATTAACAGTTTACATAATTCTTTATGGCAGTAAAACAAAGCATTATGAGCTTATTGGATAAATGACACTATTAGATTTTATTATTATTTTTAACAAGGTTGCATCAGTTTTGCAGTTTTATGTAGATCTTTAAACAGACCACTTCTTTTAAACACTTTTATTATCAATTTATTATTACTTGGTAACATAATTATGCTGTAATTTTGACAAATAGCTTCACCAGGAGTGTATTAAGTAATACATTTTTTGTTGTTATTTTCTTTTTTACTTTGTGGGTGACAACACATTCATGTTGAAATCCATCCATCCATTCGCTGTACCGCTTCATCCTGTGAAGGGTCGTGGGAAGCCTGGATCCCATCCCAGGGAGCACAGGGGACACCCAGGGCAGGGGACACCCAGAGCAGGGGACACCCAGGGAGGGGACACCCAGGGCGGGGCGCCAACCCACTGCAGTCATGTTGAAATGCTCTATAAAATTCTAATTATGAGAGTTATGTAAAGTAATGGCTGACTCTGTCATCTATTTATTTAATTAATAATCCACATAAGCTATAGGTTGGAAGAAATAAATGCTGCATTGTCACAAAATGTTTCAGTAATACATTTATACATGTAAAGTATTACAATCCCTTTTCTGGCTCAGTCAGGGGAATATTCCAGAAAACAGGTTTAGCAAGTTACCCTGATCTATTAACCCCAAAGTTTCCGTTCCAGAAAGAAATATCAGAACGAATGATCAGGGAACTCTAATGCCAGAGTCATTAAACCACAGTTACGTATTCTTGCACTATCAGATGAATACCTGCAGAACATTACTTGGTTTTTGTCCAAGTCCATTATGTGTTTGAGCAACTTTGTGAAGCTGTATATTTTACAGCTTATTACACAGTGTACTGTTGCACTGATACAAACAACACAGTGGGTGTCAGAGTCTGCCTGCAGTGTGCTCATTGTGTGACCATGCCCTCTTGTTTCCTAGTTTCCCTAATTTGTCTGCAAGTGTTTGCTGGTTGGTATTTCTTGTTTGTCTGTTCACGTTTATAGTGCTTGGTGTTAAAGTTATTATATATGCTTTTTTTTGCTCACTTTTTTGTTAGTCTTTGCAGTCTAAGTCTTCTCTTTTGTTCTTCATTCTACATTATTTCCACATGCCTTCCTGCATCCTGATTTATGCCCTTATTACATTTTTTTTTCTTTGTCATTTTTGTATTGCTTTTGGTTTTTGTTGTGTCGGTCTCAACATTAAAGTCTCTTTGAAAAGAGCTTCCTCTGCTTTTGGTGCCAATCCACACCTGCACCATGCCATGCCTCAGATGCCTCAGATGTCTACACGTGAGGGAACTCAAACTGTCTCCTAATCCTCATGCTAGACCCTGAATTGTCCAGCAGTTTCACTTTGCAGATTGAGACTGCAGGGATTTATTAGTGCCACTGAATGTTACAAAGCATCTGGCTCCAGTCATGAACAGAAATCAGAGGAGGCTCTTATCCTGGGCAGCTCTTATCCTGACCAAGAATGGGCTCCTCTGCAGAGATGGCTCCATTGCAGCAGGTCCCTCACCTGTGGCAGAAACAGCAGCCTTCTTTTTGGTTTCTGGTTACTGTAATGCATTTGGTTACCTTACATTATTACAATTTTGTACTTATATTAGTTTCATGTATATTAGCACTTGCTATTTCATCCATCCATCCATCCATCCATCCATCCATCCAAGAAGAGGCGCCCAGACTTCCCTCTCCCCAGACACTTCCTCCAGCTCTTTTGGGGGAATGATTCCTCTGGTTACCTTCCAATATTACTGTTTTGGACTTATATTAGTATATGTATATTAGCACATGCTATTCTCTAGAATATTTTTATGTGGCTTCTAGGCCCATAATTTCAGTGGAACAATTTGTTAAAGCACACAGTATTAAATCAATTTCCCAAAAGGTTAAGCCAACTGAAGATATACTGAATTTAGTTAATTTTTTTTTACAATACAGACCCAACGTCTTTATCACTATCGCTAAAATAATTTACTTTTTAATGCATCGCTGCTATTTTATGTAGTTTTTTTTAAATTCCTTTTATAATAGCTGTTCTACTGCCTTTCTTTATTAAAAGATATTCGTACTCAATACAACTTTATGATTAATTCCTGTTTGGCAGTAGTGAAGTCAGACCCTTATTTTTGACTGCTTGTGAGGATATATTATGATTTGAGCATGCGAATAATCTGGTCTGTTTGTGTGCTGCATGCACGTGCGTTAACCTTGTTTCTACAATCCTGCCTTCAGTTAGTATAGATGAGATATATCTATGTTGTGTTAGGTTAGTGGTAACAGCACTGATTGCAGCATCAAGCCAAGTCAAGCATGATACTTTTCTTAAACCTAGATTTCATAAACTTGCTTTGTGGAACAGCCCCCTCGTCCAAGCAGTTTAGGTTACAGGTCAAATTTAAGGGTTACAGGTTAATTCAAACTTAAATGTACTTTACTGTTACCAAAACCATAGGTAAGAATCACCCTTTAACCTAATTTTTCAGTGTAGAAGTTCCTTTTGACATTGGCACAAGGACAGTGAGCAGCTGTTTTTACAGAATGTGGTTATTTAGAAAATATATTTATGTATTTGTCAACTGATGGACCCATGTGTCTCTAATTAATAAGTGTTGCTTTTATTTACCTGCAAAAATTTAATGCATTCACTGATGAAAAGTTAAGCAAGAATACAGTATGTGGTGTACTTGATTTAACTAAACAGCTGCATGCCTTTATAAAATTTCCTGGTCATTTATTGACACTAACAACTAAAGAGGGTTTAAAGTAATTTCAGGTATCTTAAACACTGTTAATACTTTATATTATTCAATATTAATGACATTTACAATTATGTTATACATTTTAATTCTTTCCATAACATTTACAAAGTTGATTGGTGCAATAGATTCCACTCACATGAGCATCCCTGCAGTGTTTGGAGAGCATGAGGCTGGTTATGTGAAGAGGAAGTAAATACACACCATCAGAGTGCAGGTATATGTTGCACTATCTCACCAAGACATGTCTTCAACCTTTAACAGTTCCCGAAATCCCTTTGGTTGAGCCACAAGGATGGTCAAGGGACTGCCATGTTAGGTAAGAGAAAGTTGAATTAGGATTGGATCCACTTCCAAACTCCACGTTTTGAAGGAAACAACACGACGTTTAGACAAAAGAATTCAGTCCACTAATGCAGTGGGGGACAGTTTTGTTGACTGATGTGGGCTCAGTCACCTCCAGCTCAATATCACTAAAATGTGGACTTCAGGAGACCGAAAACTGTCATCACTCCTCTCTATATACAGGGTGAGAAAGTACAAGTGGTTTCAGAATGCAAATGCCTGGGAGTCCACATGGACAGTAAATTGGCCTGAAAATAAACAAGATAGTGTTTTACAAAAAAACACTTTACTGGCCAAAACTTCCTGTGGAGGCTTAGGAGCAAATGTAATTGCTCAATTTGATTATGCTTTGTTTTAATATTTAATGTGAAAAACAACAGTTACGCTACAGTACAATTATTGAAACAGCCTTCTCTTCCTTCCTTCTGCTTTTTGACCATTTTTGATTTGTCACCAGTGAATTTTTTGGTCATAGATTATTGCCTGGCTCATTTGACTCTGACTTGTTTGGGTCTTATGTAGTTGGACGGTTGTCCTAATGAACTTGGCTCTGTGCCTAAATTCAAGCCCCACTGTGTATTAGTTCATTACCTAAAGAAATTAACTAATGCCATGCCCCTCAATGCCCAGAACACCCACCTGCACTTGTTGTAACATCTTTATCACTGAGCAGTGGAGGAAGCCCAAGAATGGAAGACACTGTGATATTACAGTCTTGCATCAGAGGCAGAGGACTGAGGCTGGAAGACGCAGGTGCACCAGGTTGAAGTGGAGTGATCAGGATTTGTTGTGAATTTCACCATGAAATTGCTGAGAATAAGTGGCATCACAGGAATAACCTTTAAGAATGTAAGAATGTAATCAAATCACTCTCTGATGAGGCTGAAAGAAGAATCACTGGGTGTGACTGAACAGAAAGGATATAAGATGGGCTCATAGTTGACTATAAAAGGCTGGGAATGGCTATCTGTCACACACTTGAACCTGTTTCACCAGAGGGTGTCTATAGGTAAAGGGCTGAAACACCCAAAAAAAGTAGATCTACAGATCTGATGATGTGCTCCAAACCCAATATATAATATATACACTATATTTCCAAAATTATTGGGACACCCCTCCAACTCTTTGGATTGAGGGGTTCTAATCACCTCCATGGCCACAGGTGTATAAAATCAAACGCCTAAGCATGCAGACTGCTTCTACAAACGTGTGAAAAAATGGGTCGCTTTAAGGAGCTCAGTGAATTCAAGCATGGTACCGTGATGGGTTACTACCTGTGCAATAAGTCCATCCGTGAAGTTTCCTCGCTACTAAATATTCCACAGTCAAGTGGAAGCAACTGGGAACAACAGCGACTCAGCCACGATGTGGTAGGTCATGTAAAATGATAGAGCGGGGTCAGCACATGCTGAAGCGCAGTGTGCACAGAAGTCGCCAACTGTTTGCAAAGTCAATAGCTACAGACCTGCAAACTTTGTGTGGCCTTCAGATTAGCACAAGAACAGTGCGTAGAGAGCTCCATGGAATGGGTTTCCATGGCCGAGCAGCTGCATCCAAGCCTTACATCACCAAAAGCAATGCAAAGCGTCAGATACAGTGGTGTAAAGTACGCCACCACTGGACTCTAGAGCAGTGCAGACTTGTTCTCTGGAGTGTCGAATCATGCTTCTCTGTCTGGCAATCAGATGGACGTGTCTGGTTTTGGCAATTGCCAAGAGAATGGCAATTGCCTGACTGCATTGTGCCAAGTGTAAAGTTTGGTGGAGGGGGGATTATAGTGTGGGGTTGTTTTTCAGGAGTTGGGCTTGGCCCCTTAGTTCCAGTGAAGGGAACTTTTAAGGTGTCAGCATACCAAGATGGCCTCTTCCTATTCCAACATGACTGCACACCAGTGCACAAAGCAAGGTCCATAAACACATGGATGAGCGAGTTTGGGGTAGAGGAACTTGACTGGCCTGCACAGAGTCCTGACCTCAACCTGACAGAACACCTTTGGGATGAATTAGAGTGGAGACTGGGAGCCAGGCCTTCTCCTCCAACATCAGTGCCTGACCTCACAAATGCTCTTCTGGAAGAATGGTCAAACATTCCCATAGACACACTCCTAAACCTTGTAGACAGCATTCCCAGAAGAGTTGAAGCTGTTATAGCTGCAAAGGGTGGGCCAACTCAGTATTGAACCCTACGGACAAAGACTGAGATGCCATTAAACTTCATGTTACATTTACATTTTATTCATTTAGCAGACACCTTTGTCCACAGTGAATTACAATGAATAATAGTACATGTGCATGTCACAAACAAGGTCAAACAGTATCAGAGAATCTAACTAACAGTAAGTGCTGTCCTATCATCAAAGTGCACACAATGAAGTCAAGCAATTGTCTCAAAGTCATTCAAGTAAAGCATAAACATATAAAAAATAAGTCTTGAATTAACTAGAAAAAATGTTCGTTGTGAACATTAATGGCATTGTTTTGACAAGCTTATTCAGCATCTCAGCATTATTTTCATCCACATTTGCATTTATTTTTCACCAAGATCTTGTACTGATGATGAGACAGTCGAACCTCTCTCTATAGTCTTCTCCAGCACATCCTAAAGACGTCCAAGGAGGTTAAAGTCAGGACTCTGTGGTGGCCAGTTTATGTGTGTAAGTGATTCCTCATGCTGCTTGAACTCCTGCTTCATAATTATAGCCTGATGAATTTTGGCACTGACTACCTGGTTAATATGCTCGTGTCTTCAGGGAAGAAAAAATTAACTGATGGGAGAACCTGGCTGTTCAGTAGATCCACACACTCAGCTGATTTCATTTTACTGCTGCATCACATTGCTGAGCTTAGACCAGACCAGCTAATAACGCTGCCTCCAGAGGCAGTTATTATAATTGTTTGAAATTACAACTGCAATACTGGTATTTACAATCTGTCCCATGTATTTATTGCTGAAATTTTTTGTACTATTATTTTCTTAAGTGTCTCACTGTAGCAGCCATTCTAGGAGGTGCACTAAGTTCATTTAGTTGTTCAAAAAATGTGCAGTGACAATAAAAGCATTTTCCTTACACACACACACACACACACACACACACACACACACACACACACACACACACACTTACATGAACAAATACACACATATAATAGTGAATACTTCTCAATTTAGTCACTGATACAGAAATTAATCACAGTAAAAATGGAGGTTTGTAAAGTGACGTATCATTCATGTTTCTGCCCAGGGACGTCTGTCATCCAGGTGGCAGCAGCAGATGCAGATGACCCAACGTATGGAAACAGTGCCAGGGTTGTTTATAGTATCCTTCAAGGACAGCCATACTTCTCAGTGGAGCCAAAAACAGGTAAAAAGGTTACACATTACACACCAACGTCTTTCCTTATGAACATTTCACTGAAAGTTATGATTCTCATATTTAAATAACATCTTTCAAAATTCTCTATCTGCAAGAGTACATCTGGACTGTCATTACACATTTACCATGCACATATGACGTGATGAATGAAAGGATATGATAAAATTAAACTAAAAATTTCAACTATGTTTAAAAAAGCCTAAAAGTAAGTCATGGAAGTCATGCCATATATTTAGACATAACTGATTTTTTCTGTGTAATGTTTGGGGAAGTGTTGGAATGCAGGCAAAGGCTGAATCTACTTGCAGAAAGGTTTATTCAGACAGAGGGGATCAATACATCGGGGTAAAGAGCAAAAACAACAACAGAACATCACCTAACAAAGGAAATGCATCAAAGGGCTACACTATAACACAACACTCTAACAACTGGCAGGGGACTCACTTACAAAGGAGGTGTATGTAGGGGAGAACAGGAAACGAAAGACAGCTGACGGCACTGATTGAATTAATATTCTCACAAGGACAATGATGGGTAGAGGAAAAAAAAAATAAGGCAAAATGGGGACATCTGGAGAACAGAATGGTAAGACAGACTCAGGATGTGACATTCTGAAAACGCAGACCTTGCTGATTCGGTTTTCGTTCCACTTATAGGTACTATA
>JABJVR010023143.1:5568-13068 GCA_025773905.1 Chitala chitala
AGTATAGGTGTAGTAGGAGGTAGTGTGGATGCTGATATGACTATACTCTCACTGCCTGTTGGTGCAGTGTGTATAAGAGTAGTAGGAGGTCATATGGATGCTGATATGACTGTACTGTCACTGCCTGTTGGTGCAGTGTGTATAAGTGTAGTAGGAGGTGATGTGGATGCTGATATGACTGTACTGTCACTGCCTGTTGGTGCAGTGTGTATAAGTACACTGGCAATGGGAGAGTTTTGTGTTTGTTGACACAAAATAAAATGTGTGAGGGTAGCATGTGGCCTTTTGGTGTGTTCATCTCTCAGAGCCATTTCACCTGCTCCCTGCTGTGTGAGTTTTTGTGGACAACACTTTTAATCTCTCTGACTGTGCTCAAATGAAGCTGAGTTTAATTTGCTGGTGCAGCACATAAACCCAAATGGCTTCCAGCAGCAGTAGTCATCAGAATAGGTAGGTAGCAGGTGGCATGTTTCTTGACAGTTGGAGTTCCTAACCAGTAGGTTACTGGTTCTAGGCCCATAAAACTGTGATATTCTTTTCCAGTTGAGTGAAAAGTGATGATCTACAGTCTGTAGATGAGTGTAAGGCTCATGGTCAGCAAAGCCTGCCCACAATCTCCAGCATCATCCATCTGAGGATTGTGTGCTGTGACACCTTCAGTGAATGGGAGTATGAAAAGAACAAATGAATACATCCTGTCTCCAGGAAGTCTGAGTAGAACACGAGAGCATGTATGGTAGTGTAAGTACAACAGGTAAGCTTGTCGAACGCAGAGCTCCTCATCCACGCAGAGCAGAGCACTCATCCACTTTCTATTACCCTTCCGTTCTGACTGTGACTGTGCGTGAGACAGCAGGATGCTTACCTGCAAAGTGTCTTACCTGCAGCACGTCTCATCTACAGAGTGTCTTACCTGTCCCACATCTCGCCTGCGACTCATCTGACCTGTAGCATGTCTCTCCTGCAGAGGATCTCTCCTGCATCACTATCTCACCTGTAGCGTGTCTCACCTGCAGAGCTATCTCACCTGCAGCGCTATCTCACCTGCAGCATGTCTTGCCTGCAAAGGATCTCACCTGCAGAGCTATCTCACCTGCAGCATGTCTCACCTGCAGCATGTCTCACCTGCAGAGCTATCTCACCTACAGCATGTCTCACCTGCAGAGCTGTTTCATCTGCAGCACGTCTCACCTACAGAGCTATCTCACCTGCAGCACGCCTCACCTGCAGAACTGTCTCATCTGCAGCACGTCTCACCTGCAGCACGTCTCACCCGCAGCACTTTTCACCAGCAACGTCTCACCAGCAGCACATCTCACCTGCAGCACATTTCACCAGCAGCATGTCTCACCTGCAGTGCATTTTATCTGTAGCACATCTGAGCTGCTGAGCCCCCATGTGTGGAAGAGCACCTGTTGGCGTGTGCACTTTTCAAGCGATCCCAGTTGGAGCAGGAGAGTGAGCGGGGGGCTCAGTGAGGGAGGGGTTTCGAGCAGAGTAACACCGAAACACTTCAGCCACACTTCAGCACCCTTCGTGGTTCATGGACTGAACAGCATCAACAGTAACAGCTAAAAAATGGCAGCATTTACATACTCTATTACACACACCAACATTAATTAGGCTATTTTTAAAAAGCCATATTACTGTACTTTTACAAGATTTCATCTCTATTTTCTTGCCATACTTATGAAAGTCAGTAAGTACTTTCTATAGTTTCTCGTAGATACGGATTAGGTAGCTTGTCAAAAAATGCTTTTTTGATATTAAAATATTAGTAAATAGGAAAACATATCAATTGATTTCAGCTATTGGAGTTTTGGACACTAACATTTTAAGGGTTATTTCATCTGAGCTCAACAGCATTAGACTTTGAACATTCAACAGCTGAAATACTAGGAGCTCTGCGACTACTAGCCCAGTTCATGCTGAATGCTGTCTCAGGTCAGCTCCCACTTCCTGACACGCCCCTTTTTTTTAGGCCAGCTCCACACATCCTGACACGCTGCTGCCTCAGGTCAGGTCCACACATCCTGACACGCTGCTGCCTCAGGTCAGGTCCACACATCCTGACACGTTGCTGCCTCAGGTCAGGTCCACACATCCTGACACGCTGCTGTCTCAAGTCAGCTCCACACATCCTGACACGCTGCTGTCTCAAGTCAGCTCCACACATCCTGACACGCTGCTGCCTCAGGTCAGGTCCACACATCCTGACACGCTGCTGCCTCAGGTCAGCTCCACACATCCTGACACGCTGCTGCCTCAGGTCAGGTCCACACATCCTGACACGCTGCTGTCTCAAGTCAGCTCCACACATCCTGACATGCTGCTGCCTCAGGTCAGCTCCACACATCCTGACACACTGCTGCCTCAGGTCAGCTCCACACATCCTGACACGCTGCTGTCTCTTATTTATTTTACACTTTGTTGTTAGAGTTTCTTTTCCTCTACACATTTTTTTTCTCAATTACGACACATCAAACTATAGACAACAAAAGTGTTCTCTTTTTTTTACTTTAGGAAATGAAAGCGTCAGAGATGGCTTTGAAGAGAATCTGCTGCTCTTAAATCAAAACCCTCAAAAACACAAAGAAATATTTGTGATTTCAGATTTAAGGAAATTAGCATGGACTGTACTGAAGTGTCATACACTCAGGTTTGTTCTCCAAAACACATGAGTGGAGCTGAGTCTGCTCAGTTGACATATTCCACCATGGGGCTATGTCTGCTCCATAGAACTGGTGTCATTCACAGCTAAACAATCACTTTCTTATGCAATACTGCATTTGCAGCTGTCTTTAAGCATAACTGCAAGTGATGCTTTCTTAGGTGTGATATTTTTCATTTCTGTTTAGAAGCTGCTAATACCAGTTAAGAAAAAAGATAACAGGCTGTAATTTATTTTATTAGGGTGATCCCCACAGAGATCAGAGTCCTTTGTGTACAGCTGTCTCTCCCATTGCAAAGTAGAGGAGACGAGAGGAGGCAGGATGTCAGCTGGGGGCTTACACATGTACTCTGCTGGGTACCAACATAATGTGTGCAGTCTGTGAATTACTTAAAACCTAAAGCACATGCAGTAAACAGCACAGCAGCATAGGGGTGGAGTGTAAAGACAGCCCTGCCCCTGTGGACTGACAACAGCATAGGGGTGGAGTGTAAAGACAGCCCTGCCCCCTGTGAGCTGGCAGCAACATAGGGGCGGAGTGTAAAGACAGCCCTGCCCCCTGTGAGCTGGCAGCAGCATAGGGGCGAAGTGTAAAGACAGCCCTGCCCCCTGTGAGCTGGCAGCAGCATAGGGGTGGGGTGTAAGGGCAGCCCTGCCCCCTGTGAGTTGGCAGCAGCATAGGGGCAGAGTGTAAAGGCAGCCCTGCCCCCTGTGAGCTGGCAGCAGCATAGGGGTGGAGTGTAAAGGCAGCCCTGCCCCTGTGGTCTGACAGCAGCATAGGGGCGGAGTGTAAGGGCAGCCCTGCCCCCTGTAGGCTGGCAGCAGCATAGGCGTGGAGTGTAAGGGCAGCCCTGCCCCTGTGGTCTGGCAGCAGCATAGGGGCGGAGTGTAAGGGCAGCCCTGCACCCTGTGGGCTGGCAGCAGCATAGTGGCGGAGTGTAAGGGCAGCCCTGCCCCCTGTGGGCTGGCAGCAGCAAGGAGCGGAGTGTAAGGGCAGCCCTGCCCCCTGTTGCACTGTTGCACTGTGTTTCCTTGCTCATTGTGTTAGACGAAGTCAGACACAGCCTTAGTCATTTCCTCCACAGACACCATCAGCTCCATCCCTGGGGTTATGCTCTCTCTGCTATATTTTCTGCTGGCTTCATTATCTGCAGTGTTATTAATGAGTTGTAGCATATTGTAATAACCTGCAATGACAAAATACGTGGCAAATTTTACTGTTATTTAGAACTATC
Source organism: Chitala chitala (assembly GCA_025773905.1). Lineage (NCBI taxonomy): Eukaryota > Metazoa > Chordata > Actinopteri > Osteoglossiformes > Notopteridae > Chitala > Chitala chitala. The sequence goes on from JABJVR010023143.1 coordinate 9,475, forward strand.
ACAGTCATTAATAATGGCAAGCATTGCAAGCTAGCTCACATACACAAGAATAATGAGACACATTTAGGCTGAATTGAAACGCATCCTGTCTAGTAGTACAGTGTCAGATTTGGACCTGTAACATCCCGTCTCATGCCCAGGTGGACAACTTTGATGTGGGCTGACTTACATGTTTACTGCTGTGATGTGACTCATTTAACAGACACTTTTATCCAAAATGACAGACATTTCACATAAATTTCACAGTGATATTGGTTCTCTGCAATTAACCGATCCCCCCGGGGGGAGCACTGGGCAGCACCTAGGGAGCTAACTCTGAGTGTCTTGCTCAAAGACATGTTTGGCAGTTGGGCTGGCATTGTAACTGGGAGAGTTCCACATGCCAGCCTGATGTTGTACCCACTGACTTAGTGAGAAAAGGCTGCACATACCTAATGGTAGTCTGTGATGTATACTTCTGCTTTTCCCTTCTGATTGACATTATCAGGTTTAAAAAAAGGTTTGGCCTTTTGTAAGTGAACCTGTAAAAGGCCGACTGTGTCCAGCACGCCTTTCCTGACATTTTCTACTGCAGCCTTTAAATGTTTATTTGCTGTAACATGGTTTGATGAGAGTCCATGACAGAGACCTCCCAAGCCTCGCCCAGCTGTCCTGGAGGGGGCAGAGTTTGCTGTCCTTGTTAGAATTATATGCAAATCACACTGTAACACCGTGCCACTGTAACACGATCACACTGTAACACCGTGGCACTGTAACACGATCACACTGTAACACCGTGGCACTATAACACGATCACACTGTCATGCTGTAACACCAAAAACCGTAGTGGGTTTACTGGAGTTCTGTGGAAGGCTGTGTTGGATATACTGGTATTCTAAGTAAGACTTTAGTGAGCTGTTCTCTGTGGTTCATCTCTCTCTCTCTCTCTCTCTCTCTCTCTCACACACACACACACACACAAACACACACACACACACACACACAGCCAAAGTGTGTGATGTGTCCAATTGCACTGGCCTCTTTGCCCTCGGCTTTTCAGCGTCTGTGTTCCTGAGAAAGACAAACTCAGTCTCATTCCTCTGAAAACAGGCTGCTGCCATTTTTTGATATTGATTTTGTGACACTTTCTGAAGTCCACACTGTGCTGTAAGCTCTCGGTCTGTTTACTTTTTTGTTTTCTCACCATGCTTATTTGAGGTGAAGGTTCTGCAGCTGTTGGCATGCAGGCTCAAGACCTCAAAGTCAACTTTTCTCTTGAACCTATGATTACGGAGCTCCCTTTAAGCATCTCTCCCTCCATCCGTCTGCCTGCCAGCCAGACTGCTGTACTTCCGTACTGCCCTCCTATCTGCCCGCCTGTCCGACCATCCGCCTGTTATCCAACCTGAACCTGAGGTGCATATCTGTGAGGGCAAGAGAGACGTTAGTGACAGTGATGCCCTCAGCGGATGGTTACTTAACATGGTGTTCATGTTGGCTTGTTACATAACAGTGTTCATATTGGCTCGTTACTTAACATGGTGTTCATGTTGGCTTGTTACGTAACAGTGTTCATGTTGGCTCATTACTTAACATGGTGTTCATGTTGGCTTGTTACGTAACAGTGTTCATGTTGGCTCATTACTTAACATGGTGTTCATGTTGGCTTATTACGTAACAGTGTTCATGTTGACTTGTTACTTAACATGGTGTTCATGTTGGTGGTTACATAACAGTGTTCATGTTGGCTTATTACTTAACATGGTCTTCATGTTGGCTCGTTACGTAACAAGATATTCACATTGGTGGTTACTTAACAAGGTATTCATGTTGATGGTTACTTAACACTGTTCATGTTGGGTTCCTGCAGTGGTAATTGAGCAGTGTGTTGGCTTCCTGCAGTGGTAATTGAGCAGTGTGTTGGCTTCCTGCACTGGTAATTGAGCAGTGTGTTGGCTTCCTGCACTGGTAATTGAGCAGTGTGTTCAGTTACATTGTTACACATGAGTTACTCTTCCATTTACACTTTCACATTACACCCCTTATTCTTTTCTCTGTTCTGCTCCTGCAGTGTAGTGTCCATTCAGTGGAGTGTGTATGGACCGTGGGAATTAATTACAGCCATGAAGTGAGCAGGACACTGTGTCAGTGTGCTGGGGGTGGGTTTACACCAACGTCGTCCCAGGGAAAGGACAGGCCCAACAGAGGGAGGTCAGTGGTTATTAACACCAAAGCGCAGAAATGCATTTTCAGAACAAGAGAAAATGGTGAACAAAAAGGTGCCATGAATGTGAAGTGCCAGGGGAGCCAGACTCTCGTCGGAAGGCCAGGCTTCCAGGTAAAGCTCAGGAAGGGAAGTCATTCCACAGGAGGGCAAAGACATGTGGGTAATTACAATGCATGGGGGACCTGCAAAAGGACGCACATGGAGAGGTGTCTGAAGCAGATCATCAGGAGACTGGCTGTGTCTGGGCGCTTGTAATCCATGTGCTGTTTACATCCTTGCTGATCTGACGTCAGTCCTTTGCTGTTTACATCCTCACTGATCTGACGTCAGTCCTTTGCTGTTTACATCCTCACTGATCTGACGTCATTCCTTTGCTGCTTACATCCTCACTGATCTGATGTCAGTCCTTTGCTGTTTACATCCTCACTGATCTGATGTCAATCCTTTGCTGTTTCCATCCTCGCTGATTTGACATCAGTCCTTTGCTGTTTATATCCTCGCTGATCTGACGTCAGTCCTTTGCTGTTTACATCCTCACTGATCTGACATCAGTCCTTTGCTGTTTATATCCTCGCTGTTCCGACGTCAGTCCTTTGCTGTTTACATCCTCACTGATCTGATGTCAGTCCTTTGCTGTTTACATCCTCGCAGATCTGATATCAGTTCTGTGCTGTTTACATCCTTGCTGACCTGACGTCAGTCCTTTGCTGTTTACATCCTCGCTGATCTGACGTCAGTCCTTTGCTGTTTACATCCTCACTGATTTGATGTCAGTCCTTTGCTGTTTACATCCTCACTGCTCTTACGTCAGTCCTTTGCTGTTTACATCCTCGCTGATCTGACGTCAGTCCTTTGCCGTTTATATCCTCGATGTTCTGACGTCAGTCCTTTGCTGTTTACATCCTCGCTGATCTGACGTCAGTCCTTTCCTGTTTACATCCTCGCAGATCTGATGTCAGTCCTTTGCTGTTTACATCCTCTCTGCTCTTACGTCAGTCCTTTGCCGTTTATATCCTCGATGTTCTGACGTCAGTCTTTTGCTGTTTACATCCTCGCTGATCTAACGTCAGTCCTTTTCTGTTTACATCCTCACTAGCCATACTTGTTGGTACGGATGAGAATTAACTGCAACAGTGAAATGAAATGGAGCAGAGTGACCTGCAGATAGGAAGGATTTCTGGCAATGCCGTCTCCCATGCAAACACTCTCCTGCCAAACACAGCACTTCCTGGACAGCCCCCCTTCCTGGTCCCCCCACTGTGACTGTGATTTTTAATCCTGACGGAGCACATGCTGTGTGGCTGAGGGTGATTAGCACCAGAGAGAATGAGGAAGCGGCGAGCGAGTTGCTCGTTAGCGAAGCAGCTCGTTAGGGACTTGGCGGGGGG
>JABJVR010023143.1:18068-24182 GCA_025773905.1 Chitala chitala
GTATTTAGAGTCACTGTTTTCCTCTGCTTGTGTTTTAGCATGAAGGATTAAGTTCACCATGAGGAGCACTTAACAGATAGATCTTGGTAGGTGAAGGAACAGCGTGCTGTCCAGCACGCAGAATAACCGTGTGCAGAGTTCAGCGAGGGTCCATGTCTGCCCAACTCTTAATGCAACCCTACTAGGTTCCCAGAACCTGTGACATGTCTTCGACACAGGAGCCCTAGTAAACTTTATTACAGTTATGCGTCCATGGTAGGTACACATAGCACAAAGATGTGTAGCAGGGCACACACTTGTGAGACAGATGCTTGTGTTTCTGTGTTCTCGTGTATACCGGTATACAAAGAGCAGCCTACGCAACAACTTAACATGCATTAGCATTTACACACTACTGATGTCAAAGGGAGCAAAACGAGTAAAAATAGCAGAACGGTCCATTTCAGGTACGCAGGTGTGAGGACATTTCCTGCATACAGAAGAAACTCATCTCAAGTACAGAAGTTCTTTAGTGTACTGGAAAATAATATTTCCGTTAAAAATTTCTATTAATTGTGTAGTAGACAATTCAGACTAACATTGGGTGAAGGGTTTTAAGTTTTTTTCTAAGCTAAGAATCCTGCTGAAGAGTACAACAGCAAGACCTCTACTGAAGTAGTTCCAAAACAAATCCATAAATTGTTCAGAATGCTGCCTCCCACCCCAGACCTACTCAGCTGTGAAATGAAGTGAAAGACGACAGGCGCTTAATTCGGCTTCCATGATGTTTATCTGTGTGCCCTGATTGCACGACTCGGTGTTCTCCTGACTCTCCAGGCAGAACTCCTAAACATCACTCCAGCAGGTGCCGAACCCGAGACCGCAGCGCTGTGCCCCGGCCTTGGCTTTATCAATGTGCATTTTACTTGATTGTGATATGTTCATTCTACAAACAAGCATCATTTGTTGATTTTCCTGCTTTGTCGTGATGAGCTGCTGGTGATGGATTGATTGCTCTGATATGTACATGTAAGATGAGAGTGCCTTTGCTTAATTAGTTTTCTCCTGGATCACAGCACAGGGTTCAGGTGAGGTTCTGTGTGAACAGTGCTGCCCACCTCATCCTGCTCATATGGGATGGGAGTGTTGCTTGAGGCTTGGCCCCCCTCACATTTCTGTCATGGGGAAGAGATTGCTCTTCATTTAGCTGACACTCTTCCTCTTGGTCTTGCTCTTCCTCTTGCTATAGCTGCTGTTCTTGCCCTAGCTGTTCCTCTTTCTTTCTTCTTCTTTTTGCTCTTCTTGTTTTATAGCTGCTCTTTTCCTAGCTGTTCCTTTTTATTTTCCTCTTCTTTTTGCTCTTCTTGTTTTTATAGCTGCTGCTCTTTCCGTAACTGTTCCTTTTTCTTTTCCTCTTCTTTTTGCTCTTCTTGTTTTTATAGCTGCTGCTCTTTCCGTAGCTGTTCCTTTTTCTTTTCCTCTTCTTCTTCTTCTTCCTCTTGCTATCGCTGCTCCTCTTGCTTTTCTTTTCCTCTTCTTCTTCTTCTTCTTCTTATCACTGCTCCTCTTGCTTTTCTTTTCCTCTTCTTCTTCTTCTTATCACTGCTCCTCTTGCTTTTCTTTTCCTCTTCTTCTTCTTCTTCTTCTTCTTCTTCTTATCGCTGCTCCTCTTGTTTTTCTTTTGCTTGTCTTTTTTTGTTTTGCTCTTCCTCTAGCTGTCCCTGCTGTTCCTCATTTTACACTTCCTTGGTTTTGTTCTTTTTGCTTTTCCTCTGTATGTTGCACAGTGTAACAAGCAGAGCACGCCACAGTGTGCGCCCTACCGGCACGTTTTCACTTCACAAAACCACACGTTTTCCTGTCCAGTTGCTCTCCCCTCATAAATCCCATTACACCCAAAGACAAACAGAAAAAGTACATATTGTGGGTAATTTATGTAAGATGGATGCAGCCAGTGACATAAGGGGCTGCTGTCTGTCTTGTGTTTATAGGGAGTGTGAGGACCTGCTGTTTCAGCACATCACCGCGCCCCGTGGATGTCTTCTGTAATATTTCATTTTTCTCACTCAAGGACAAAAATAAAATGGAAAAATGTTCCATTGGCAGTACATGAAAGGCTTAGAATCAATAATATTAAATATCAAATATTAAATATTTCAAATTTCAAAAGGACAGTTACAAAAGGCCAATGCACAAATAAAAAAAAATTTATTTTGTGATTTTCTGTAAATTCATATTTTTCTCTTTCAGTGTTTTTATTGTAAGCCCTTTTTTGAGTGTTAAGAGGTGGGCATGGCCTCTTGTGTGCTCATTACCCTTTTACTGTTTCAGTGAGCATCGTGAGAAAAGCTTCTGGTATGTGTGTAAATTTAACAGGTGCTAACATTCAGACCTGCACAGCTATATCCCATCAAAGTTAGCATACAAGGGCATCACCCTGCTGAGATGTAGAGGCAGGTCCTCCTCTTGTAACATAGCAGACACGTTTACTTGGCTACATCAAGCCAAGGCTCCACATGAAACACAGCAACGCTCAGCTTCTTCTTGTTCTTGCTTCTGCTTCTTCTTGTTCTCATTGGACCACTTCAACCGGACCATATCATTGTGGCGTTCTTTTTGGCCTGTTGCCGTTTCAGCGGCGTATTACAGACACTTGGCTGGGTAGCTTCTGCTCCAGACATGATCTGACAAGGTGGCATGGCATGATGTCAGATCTATTTGCCTACCACTTAGATCAGTAAGGCTTTGTTTTCATGCTTCTATGTGCAAAGCGGACCGATGCGGGTCAGTTTGCAAGTTGAACCATTTCTTGAACAGAAGTCCCCTCCCCTCCCCGAGCTCCTCATGCTGCCTGATGCGATTATGTGCAGCTGGATAAGTCTGGCTTCATTACTGGCTGCAACACTTCACAAAGATTACTAAGACAGCATGGAGATCGGTCCAGATCCAAAACCTGAACTGTACGCTTTTAATCAATCCCAGTCAGGCCTGACAGCAAGTGTGCAAGTTTTAACTTTACAAATGACAGATTATTTTTATTCTTAACTGGGTGTCCAAGATACATGACAGTGCTTATCTAGATATGCTTTTATCAGGGCTTTTACTTTTGCGCCTAAGTAAACGTCTACAGGGCTGGAGAACAGAGTCTGCAAGGCTTAGGGATGGAAAGAAGCCGGGCTATAAAGGGAAGGAACGAAATCTGGGACAGGATAGCCAATGTTGGCCTTCAGATGGGCCCTCCCCTCTCCCAGGTAGACAACACCATGTGTAGGCGTTCATAACCGGGGAGCTCTGTCACTGTTGTACTTGGGTTTCCCAGAGAGACTCTTTAAAAGCACACTTTGCTCCACAAACAAAGATCTGTGGTGTGAAACTGATGATGTCACCTTAGATGACATCAGAAGAGCTAATGAATCCTACAGTTTCTCACGACATGTAACACACTGTTACATAATCCAATATTACCTTCTGCATGTAAAAACAGCATTAATCATTAATAGCATTTCACTGGTATAAATGCACAGTTACTGGCTGATCCCATAACATGGGCTCTGTTTGAACACAACTCTCTCCTAACGTCCAGTGCTCTTCAGGTGTGGAATGGGCAGCAAATGCTGCGACAAAAATAATTGTAATAAAATCTGGTTTTATGTACTCTCTTTACAATGCAGCATCCTCCATATGTGAAGAATACAACTTTGTTATTAATCATTGGCAGGAAGGTTCCACTGCAAACTAATGTTCATGAACATTTTGGCATCTGTGTATTTTATAAGACAGAGCAAAAGGTGTCTGTGTGATATGAAGTGTGAGCTGGACACACACCTGAACACACACATTACCATCACTCTGTTGACATTTACAGGTGTTTGTATGGCTGCAGCTTAGCTGACATGTTTTCTCTTTTCTTGGCTTCTGTTGCTGTTTCTGGAGAGATCTGACCTACATTCTCTATACTTTAAAATGTATGTTTTTGTGTTTGTGTATATTTAGGCAGCTGTCTAATGACTGTGTGATCAGGGCTGGATGTTGTACTGTTCTGCTGAAAGTGTGTGTGTGTGTGTGCGCGTGTGTGTGTACGCGTGTGTGTGTGTGTGCGCGTGTTTGTGTGTGTGCGCGTGTGCGCATTTGTGTGCGCGCGTGTGTGTGTGCGTGCGTGCGTGTTTGTTTGTGTGTGCGTGTGTGTTTGCTTGTGTAATTGTGTGTTTGTGTACTCAGCTCCATTTGATTGTGTGTATAACGTTGCATTTATGTGTGAGTACGAAGTTGTGTGTGTCTTCTGTCTTCCACCTGAGGATGGCTTGCTGACCTGGCCACAGAGTGGGCTCCTGAACAAGGTCCTTAAGTCCTGCTGATCCATCTTTAGCTGAGGGAAACTTGCCCAGCACTTACGCAGCTTTGGCACGACCCTTCTGTTTCTAGGTGTCCTCACAATGCCGGGTGTCTCTGCATTCTCACCTGTGGAGCATGTGGCTCACGATGTCACCTAATGATGCATGGAGACACACATGCACTTGGTGCCCAGTGGTTCTATGGGCCAGCTCCATCAGCAGAGCTGTGAATCCATATAGAACTGGCCTGATCTCGCTCCTCCCAGTGTGTGCTCACCTGCCTACCAGCTTCCAGAACATTTTCTCAAATGCTGTGATTTCCTGACAGAGCAGCACCCCTCAGCCCACCCTCTGTCTTAACTCAGCTCATTTTTCAAAGGACAGGCATTCTAAGGATAGTAAATTCTGGTTTATACCAAACTGAAAACACATTTAAGATCATTAGAAATGTAATAAAATTGTATATAGAGATTAAATAAAGTAACATTAAAACACCATTTATTTAAGACCTCTAACCTAATTTTACATCCAGATTTGATTAGTTCATGTTTAGCATGTTTTTTGCAACAGACCTAAAGCATTTTGCAGAGAGTTCTGTACAGGGTTTTCTTTGTGTTTAAAGAGCAGGAAAGGCAGTGTGGTGAGAGACAGAGAGAAATACGCAGTGATGTCACATGATGTGTCACAAATACGCAATGATGAAGGCCACAGAAATCAGACTGTGATTCTTTCTTGCGTTTTCATTTGGTGTGGCTGTCTCTCAGCTCTCTGCACACACCTCAATGGCTAGAACTGAATGAGAGTGTCAAGAAGTTCCTCAGGTAATAAACTGGCTATCTTCTCGCTATCTTCTCACTATCTTCTTGCTATCTTCTCGCTATCTTCAGAGCTTCTAAGCTGGCAACTGCTCTCCTCCTTATTCCAGCCACAGTAAAAATGTTTTCATGGCTTCATAAAAGGCTGGGTTACTCAAGACATCAAGGGGTGCTGTGTGTGTGTGTGTGTGTGTGTGTGTGTGTGTGTGTGTGTGTGTGCACAGGTGTGACATGTACAGGAATGCCACTTCCATATCATTTGTGACAGTGTCAACTTGCTTCCAAGTCGAGGCTCTGGTTGTGTCGCACTTGCCAAAATGCAGAGTGGTTTGTGCCAATATAACTAATAAGAATCTTGTGCTTGTGATGGGTGGCACTGGGAGGAAACCAATCCTGATGAAGAGCAGAGTACTGCCCCCCCCCCCTTGTGCTATCAAAGACACTGCCTGCTAGCACCCATTAACCCCAGCAAATCTGCCCATGTTCTTTCTGTTTGCCCCTTCTGTGGCCAGCTCTGCCAGGCTTTTTAGTCGAGTTGGCACATTCCTTGGATGGAGCGGGTGGTGTAGAGGTAAGGCAAGCTTTAGGTATAAGGAAAAGACTGTGTTGTTAGGGGGCGTCACATTCAAAGCACAACAGAAGGTTGCAGTGAGGTCAGCTGCTTATGTTCTGCCCAGGGAGCATGTCCATGCTGGGCTTTATAACCTGCACCTCTCTGGACCAGACCCATAAATGGGACAGAGCCTGCTGTTTCCCCAAGCCCCACAAGTTACATTTTGTTCAGAAAATGCACATAATAACAGGGTTTAAAGGGGAAAACAGGACACAGACTGGGCCTGCTGTGTACCATGGAAACACGTTTGCAGAGAGTGTACTCGTCCTTACCATCACAGTGGACGTCCCTCACATCTCGTCCTTACCATCACAGTGGACGTCCCTCACATCTCGTCCTTACCATCACAGTGGACGTCCCTCACATCTCGTCCTTA
>JABJVR010023154.1:0-37835 GCA_025773905.1 Chitala chitala
ACACACACACACACACACACACACACACACACACACACACACACACACACACACACACACACACACACATACAAACACAAAATCACTGAGAGCCAAATTTGACCCCATGAGATTGGAGGTGTGAGGTAACTGCATTACCCACTTAGTGACCATGCTGCCCCTTGCTTTGTAAATGTTATTCTGAAATTGTCTGGTGTTATAATCATACATATATAGCTGATTATATTTACATGACTTGCTGACCTGTACTACAGCAGGCAGTGACTCTCTGGTCATGAGTCACAGGACCGTCAGTGTTACACTGATGGCTGCCAACCTCATTACCAAAAGGCATTTAAAATATATACAAAAAACAGATGATTAGTTCATAAAAAAATAATAACCTTAAATGTGTAAGAAAATTAAACTGAGGCTTTAAAAATGCGAGCACTGAATGAATCGTGAAAACAGTGCAAATTAAGAAGCAACAGTAAACAAAGGCAGCAATAACGTTGTGTTTATTCCTGCTATCTCAGAGGGTCTGTCTCCTCCGTGTTTTCACCCTGTACACCTGTGGCCCAGACCTTCTCTTTGTTGGTCACTTATTACCAGCTAAAGGTCATCATCTAGAAACTGCAGTGGAGGTCGGCACATGAACGAGTTGAGGGATTGTCTTGTGTGGCATGGTAATGTGTTTGTTTAGTTGAAAAACAGACCAGAAGAATGGATATTAAACGAAAGGTTACAACTCTTTGATTTCATGTCTTGAAACCGAGAATTAACAAACATTTTAATAGGAGCAGAAACACGAAATCAGGTGATAATTACCAAGACCCAAACTGAAGTATCTTTTGGTTTGTCATACACATTTTTACAAAATGTTTGAAATAACTAAATTGAGGTGATGCATGCCATGAAGCAGTCCTGTCCGATCGCTGTGATACTTTGTGAAGGAGAAAAGTTCAGGTGGTGCATTTGGATGATGATAGTCCAGCTTTCAGAAAGCACATAGTGAATAAATTAGAATTAATTTAAATAAATTGTGCACAGTATGAAGTGTGATAGCAGCATATCAGGGTACTAAACTGAAGGAGGCATCGAGTACCTCTGGACAGCTTGTGGCTACAGTGAGGTGATTCTCCACAAATGTAAACTTAATCTTGCTCATACATTGAGTCTGTCCCAATTCAGTAAAAGTTGTTTAACTGATGTTTAAAACCACACAATTGCTTTAATATTTCAGCTATAACAACCCTTTTAAGAGCACGGCCATGTGATTTAAAAAATTAGATGTTCAGTGAAAATGTAATTATTGCATGTGTGACATCTAAATGGCTGTACTTGAATTTATATCAACAGTCCTGTGCACAAGTTGACACAGAGCTTCTTCATCTGCATGACAGAAGGGTGTATGAACGTTGCCATAAGCATTGTTACAAGTAAAAAGCCAAAAGGCAGGTTCCCTTAAGTATCTTGCCTCATCACAAGAAAAATGATAATGTTCTTGTTAAAGGATTCCAAAGCAGAAAGGCCCTACGGCTAGAGGCCGACCGAAATTCAGTTTCGGTTTCGGCGCTGAAAGTTGGCAAATGACGTCTTTCAGCGTCGTTTTGATTTTGGCCGAAAACAATAAGTTAACTTTTGGTTTCGGTCGAAATTGATACAGACTTTCGGTCGTCAACCGAATGTCTATTTTTAGAATGTTATATGTCTATTTTTAGAATAGTGCTCTTTGTCAGTCCAACCCTGACTGTGGGCCGGTGTTCTAATGATTTATCCTACCTCATGACAATGTTCTACCCCGTAGCACAGAATGATAGTTATAACCATCCATTTGTCCTACCTTATCAGATAATCCTACCCATATGAACGAACACGTATTCTTGATTATCAAAAATTGTACGATACACATAAGGGTAGCACAATTACACGGTGTGAAGTGCATTACGAAAACATTGTAGCAATTAGATAGACAGATTTTTTTGGGTGATATAACTTTCGGTTTCAGCTTTGGTTTCAGCAGAAAGTCAATTTGTAACTTTCGGGTTCGGCTTCTGTTTAGGCCGAAACTAAAAAATCAATTTTGGTCAGCCTCTACCTACCTACGGTAATAGCCAGTGATACACTGAGAAAACGAGTGACCGCAGACTTTTAGTACTATCAAGCATAATTCATTCTTTACAATACACTGTAAAAATAGTTGAACACACAGTATGAATATATAGATAACAGACACATAAAGCACATATGCAACATAGAAACCATTGTTTACATTTGCTGGTTTGTTAGACCGCAAAATCTTTATCAACCCCTTTTTCATGTTCACACAGAGTCAGGTAGGTGACCCCAAGTCAGAGAGGCTGCGAGGCCAGATGTGTGCTTGCTGCATCCCAGAATAACTGTTTGACAGGCTGGGAAAATGGGAACTTGTGAACACTAGTAGGCTCCACAGTATGGTACTGTACCAACACTGTGATAATGAGGAAGTCGATTCTCATGCTAAGTTTTTTGGAGGGAAGTCACTGCTTTATGTGTAGGAGAAACATTTTATGAAATGATCAAAGAGGCTTCACGACAAATTTTGCATCTGGTGAATTACACTGGTTTAATGATTGTCTGACTGACAGTACATGAGAATCCCTCCTACCATTGTGTTTCCCCCTTTACACTTTAAACGTAAATGCTGCACTTAATCTATGGCAGCAGAGAAAGGGACAACAACTGATACATGTTCATGTTGTGCTTGACAAACGTATCAGCTACCAAGTGAATAGTGTTTAAGGCAGTTCTTTTTCTGGTCAGGATGTGCCCAGACTGCTCTGGGTCATCACAAATGTTTGTCGAATCGGATGTATGCAATGATTGTAGGCAGCTACAATAGCACCCTTCACCAGCGCATGAACTTTGAGATGCAAGCCTGAGAGACAGCGATGACAGAGGGTGTGTTAGATGAACAGTGAAAACGCCCGTCGGGCTAGTCCTCATATGAAGCTACGTCTTCACACAGTCGTCACGACCTTGGGCAGGGAATTCTTACACTTTTATTTTTCTACAGTACATGTTATTGATTATTAGAGCATCACTTTCATTTAGGTACTGCACATTTACTTACATTGAATAAATATGAATTTCTTTGGGCAATTACTGAGATAGATTTGCCAGGGTCAAACTTCAAACTATGTCCTGTACATAACTCATACTGTATCTTACTGCCAGCATGATATTGACCCCAATGTTAGGCTCAACACAGTAGACCTCTGCCACTCTATCCTTTACACTTTTATGCATTTTACTGTAATAATAAGAGGAGTGCAGCTTGCGGGAGAAATGGGGGGAACCCCCATCCAATTATATAAACTGTTAATTTATATGGACACCCCCTCCTCACTTTGGAGCAAAAACTGTGCTCTTCAATAATAATAATAATAATAATACATTTTTGATTTAACATTTGAATGCCTCACAAATGTTAATTTCCATGGGCTAAGAAAGCCTTTGATTAAACTGTAGCTGTATTGGGGAAGATATACAGTGGATAGAAAACATCTACACACCCCTGTTAAAATGCCAGGTTTTGGAGATGTAAAAAAAGCAGACCAAGATAAATCACTTCAAAGTTTTTCCACCTTTAATGTGATTTATAATCTGTGCAACACATTTAAAAAACAAACTGGAATTTAGTGGGGAAAATATAAATTAAAAACTAGAATAATACGGCTGCATGAGTGTACACACCCTCTTATAATTAGGGATGTGGCTGTGTTCATAATTAACCAATCACATTCAAAATGATGTTAAATAGCAGTCAGTACACACCTGCCATCAATTAAAATAACTGATCAAGCCCGTATACGGTTCAGCTGTTCTAGTAGGATTTTTCTGACATTTATTCAGTTGCCTCTTACAGCACAAGCCATGGTCCTCAATGAGCTTACAAAGCATCAAACGAATCTCATTGTTGGAAAGTATCAGTCTAGAGAAGGGTACAAAAAATTTCCAAGGCATTGGATATACCATGGAAAACAGTGAAAACAGTCATCAACAAGTGGAGAAAATATCATACAACAGTGATACCAGCAAGGATTGAATATCCCTACAAAACTGACGAATAAAACAAGAAGAAAACTATTATGCGAGGTTGCCGAGAGGCATACGGCAATATTACAGGAGCTGCAGGAAGTTCTGGCACATACTGGTTGTGTAATACGTGACAACAATCTCATATATTCTTTATATCTGGGCTGTCGGGTACAGTGGCAAGACAGCAGTCCTTTCTTACAAAAAAAAAACATCCAAGCCCAGCTACAGTTTGCAGAAACCTATGTCAAGTCTGACAAAAGCATGTGGGAAAATGTTATGGTCTGATCAAACCAAGATTGAACTTTTTGACCATAATTCAAAAAAGTATGTTTGGGACAAAAACAACACTGCACATTGCCACAAGAACACCATACCCACAGTGAAGCATGGTGGTGGCAGCATTATGCTTTTGGCTGTTTTTCTTCAGCTGGAATTGGGGCTTTAGTCTAGGTGGAGGGAATTATGAACAGTTCCAAATATCAGTCAATTTTAGCACAAAATGTTCAGGCCTCTGCTAAAATAGTTTCAGCATGATATTGACCCCAATGCATTCCAGCAGCTCAACAAAAGAATGGCTTCACCAGAAGGATATCAGTTTTGGAATGGCCCAGCAAGAGCCCAGACTGGAATCCAGTTAAAAATCGGTGATGTGACCCAAAGAGGGCTGTGCATAGGAGATGCTCTTGCAATCTAACAGATATATGGAGCACTTTTGCAAGGAAGAGAGGACAAAGATTCCCAAGGCAAAATGTGCCATGCTGACAGACTTCTATCCCAAAGGACTGAATGCGCTCATAGAATCAAAATGTATTTCAACAAACTATTAATTTAAGGGTATACATATTTATGCATCCACATCATTATCAGTTTTTTTGTTTATTTGTTTTTTCCACCTAAAAGATTTGTTTTTCAATTGAATTGCACATGTTATGTTATATTAAACGGTGGAAAAAAGTTCTGAATGGATGTATGGTGGTCTCAGTTTTTTTTTTTTTTTTTTTTTACATCGTAAAAGCTGGCATTTTAAAACAGGTGTGTGTGGAGTTTTTATATAAACTGTCGATGACTGTAATGACCTTAACTGAATACGTCTACACCTTATAACATCACATTCCTTCAGGAGGTTGTCTTGTCTGACCTGTCCGCAGGCAACAACTGCATTGCCAGATAAGTCAAAGAGGTGTCAGAAACACTGACCACATCCCGGAAATGAAGCGCTAATCGTTTTGTATTAACACGGAAAATTCGGCAACGCGCTTAAATCTGAACTAGTGTGGAGGTTATGTATTCACACTGCGATAGTAGGTACTCTTGCAATCAGTCGTACCTTACCAAGTCGCACGTTATCGGTGCTTCCCCCGCACTGAAAAAGATGCGATAAATGGGAGGCGCACGACGGGCCACCTTATTTATAGACGTTTGTCTTCGACGTGCTGCTGCGCTGGAACTTGCGGGCTGCCGGTGTGAGCTTGTGCTCGCTGCTCTCCAGCACACGGCGTGACCTGAGGACAACGTTGAGCAGACTGCAATCTAGAATCGTGCATATTTCTAATACGCGTATTCAACATCCCGTGTGTGCAGTGACTTTTCGTTATCTATTATCTATAACAGTAGCAGTTAGAAGTTTAAACTTTAAAAAGTATGTGACGTGAACGGCATTTTTTTTCCGTATCCCTTGAACAGCAGTTTACATGTCGGATAAATCTGATCATTCTCAGTAACAAAGAAGACAACTTTCCCTGCATCATGACAGCGTGTGTTAAAACTTTTACAGAATTCCAGCTAACGTGCACATTTTGTTGTCTTTGGCTCCAGTACATTTCGTGGACGCTGGTAAGTTGAAGTAGTGCTTCTCTCTTCAATTTCGTTTTACTGAATAACATATAAGGTGTGAACAGATCATCATGCTTATCATCTTCCTCATCACCATCACCGGTAACGGTAAACATGATTTGAACAGAATCCAATCAGTACATTGGCTACATACAAGATACAAATGATACAAATTTTCAGTTAATTATTAACCAGATTAAATTAAAAACTGGTGTAAAATACAAGTCAAAACACAATATGAATGTCACAAATCTGCTAATTCCGCGATTTCCACTTAGAGAGGACAGTTCATGGTAACAGTTAAAAGGATTTGATGAGCTTTGTCTATTTTTTCAGTGGAAGCTATTTTAGCCGATGTATTTACGAAATCGAGAAACGAGCAATACGAACACGATTGAGTTATTCCCTTATTTTCTACATATATAGCCCTAAATATAAGAAGTGGCCACAATTTGGTTTCTTTATGGAAAAAAACTCAATTCAATTAGAACTTCTATGGAGCAGCAAATGCTGGTCCAGCCATTAGTTTTAACGTTTCTTTTTACGGCTGTTACCACTTACATACAGCCTAACGGGCAAACGCAGCAATAGCTCGAACAAAATCCTACATAATAAAATATACGAAATAGCCGTTACGTCGTTATGCTGGAAAAATTTGGTGGTGAAATAATCATATCCTATACAAATCGCCATTGTGAGATGTTTGTTTTATAGCATGTGTTTTATGATTATTCGTACAGGGCATGGTATATGAGATTTGCCTCCGATTATGCTAAAAATGCGCGTTTATAGTAGGTCATTTTGCCATTTGATCACTTGGGAAATTCTTGAAGGAGTTTCGATAAGTTCGAATCTCTCAGTATTAAAGGACAATGTATAATTTTGCACCCAAAGGAAGGGTGCATGAATACGTGTCGTTGCATAGGTGAAATATCCAATCTGACATAAAAATGTGAGGATTAACAGGTGTATGTCAATTACGTACATTTGGATGAATACAACCAATACGTCTGCCTTTTACTTTTAGAAAAAGATAATTGAATTGATCAACCAGACTGAAAATTGACTATTTAATATAGTGGTGTAGGTTTCATTCATGCTTTTTTTGGGTGGTGGTGGCGGAGCACTACTTATGACATCTGATCCATTATATAATCAAAGTAACTGTCTCCAAATTTTGGGGTAAGGGGACGTGTTTCCCCAGTCTATGCCTATGATTTGATATCTTATATTGCAAATAACATCCATGATTCCAGCAAAAAGCTGAGAAACATTGATTTTTATAGTCTTTCTGGTATTTCTTTTTGTGCAAATGAGGGACAAAGTGGTTTCTCTAATTAGAAGTAATGCAGTCCGTCAGACTCAGCTGTGCAGTTCAACTTATTTTTTGCTAAAGATAGGTATGTCATGGGGTAGTTAACCTGAACCTCATTCATCACAGTAGAGACTGGGATTCAGCCTGTTCATCATGCTTTTTTGGGAACTGCTGGCAAACCTACACCCTGTGCCAAAAAAAAAAAAAAAAAATCAGTTGAATGGGCTTATAAATTGATACAAAAACAGAAAGCACAAAAGAAGGAATTGGAAAGGAATTATAGAAGTCTAGACAAATAGACTGCTGGAGAATATTAGCATTATTAATGTACCTGACACTTAGCATTAAAGTTATTGCTGAAGTGTTTGTTATTGTGCGTACTATCCATTCTAAGAAAACTGGTAGACAAATTCATACACGCTCAGCACTTATGTTAAGGACCAATCAGCAGCTTTGACTTCACTGCCAATGTCTACTGGCCCTGAATGAATTCTAGCCTGTCATGGCACTGTCAGCAGGTACCAAAGGTCATCACTTAGCATCTCACCATCTGTGCAAGTGGAGTGGCAGGTAGCAGAAATCAAGAAACGGTTTGGTAATGTGCGCACATGCACAGACATTTTTGCATTATTGTCTCAGTGAGGGCTTTTTTTTACTTACTCCTATGTTTGATTAGTATGATTAAGGATTTTCTACCCAATTATAACACAAAACCCAAAAGAAATGAAAAATGATGATTTGAGTGTAAAGCACAGAGACTTTCTGTTGAGCAGCTTCTCAGGCTTGTGTACATGTCGTACCTGAGTTTTCTCACAAGGCACTGCTCCTGTTGGGTGTGTCCCATCCACCCTCCTGACCGTGCCAGGGGCACGCGTGAGTGGAAGGCAGAGTCCGGAGTGCACGCAGCTGACTGCCAGATCAACAAATGATGCCATTAATAACAAATTAATATTAAAAAAAAGCCTGGCACTATCAGGTGTACATGGGTTGTGGGTTCGTGGCTGCCGTCTCAACTGGTGAGTTCCAGTGCTGCCGCAGAGAGAAGCTCATGACGTTGTGCTTGAGACGAAAAAATAATAAGTCCTAGAAAGTCATCCAGCTCTGTGTTCCATTATTTATTTGTGCAGCAGAAAATCCTTTCCAGAGCGGCTGACGTCGCTCACATTTATTTTCTTTCACTGTCACTCTTTTATCTATTTATACATCTGAATATTTACTGGTGGAATTTAGGTTAAGTGTCTGGCCAATACATGGAACACCCCCCCATTGGGATCTGAAATGTGTGATCTCTTGGTTAGATGTCCTGATTGCTGAAGATCCTGTTCTTTTTGCACATTGTGTATGTATGATGGGCCTTCGCTGTCCTGATGTGCGTGATCAAAGCGGCAGCATGAATGCGTGCACAAGAAGCAAGGCTTAGAAAGTGAGGAAAGTCGAATGTCCTTGAGAGACGGAAAACGGGATCCATAAGATCAAAGGCAGCGGGGAGGTATGGTGCGTCAATTTGTCAACGCTGTTTCCGTAAGTAATTAAGGGCACCCCTTTTAAAAGTTATAAATGTTCAAATAGGAAAGTCACAATAAGACAAATATGTCTTCATAATGGGTCCAAGTTTTCTTGTTACAAAAATGGATCACTTACTTCCAATTTTATAAATATTATTTTATTCCACATTTACAGGGTCATATATGAAATTAGAATGTATAGATATGAGCCCAGTAAGCCTTGCCACAGTCTCAAAGACAGAAACCACAATGTTTTATAGCTAGGCATGGACATCTGTGTGTGTATATGTGTGTGTGTGTGTGTGTGTGTGTGTTTTGCGTAATGGCACGAAATGTTTACATTTGATTATGCATTGATTTGGATGATTGTGTATCAGTGTATATGTCTTCCTGTCTACTGTTTTCCTTTGTAAATGAGCACAAGCACAGGCTGAACGGTTGCACACACCATGAGCACTGGAGCACACAGGAAGAGCACCATCAGGCAGGCTGGGCTTATGTTCATTCTGTGGGTCAGATGACAGCAGGCACTGGTGGAACTGCAGGCTGGTAGACCAACTGGTAACGATTAGTAATGTCAACGCATCAGACAGTGAGCACAGAGAGAAGAGTGTTTGTGAGACTCTTGTTTTACAGAATACTACATAAATCTGATTGGCTCACTTTATGACTGTATAACACAAAGTCATTAAATTAGAAAGGAATTATTTTTATTTTGAATGTCCCTGTGTACTATATGCTTATTACGTCTCAGCCAGGTGTCTTTTTCATGGCCTGGCTTTTCTTGATGTTTACGTGTAGTTGCTCATTAATGAGTCATGTTGCAATATCTTACAATTTCTACAGATGATTAATTTGTTCATTAAGAAATTCAATAATTGCTCAGTTGCTCAGCACCATGTTTGTAAGTAGACTGGACTGAAAATGGCATAATCATCATCCCATCTATTAGTTTAACTGTCAGGAGTCTTTTTGTATATTCTGACTTCAGCCAACTAAATTTGAATGTTGCATGAGGCGTGAGCAGCATGCAAGAGTTTTTAGTTGTATCACCTTCCCATTTCTGATACAAGGACATAGGTTTGATTTCAATATTGGTAGAAACCATATGAGCCCCCAACCCCCTTGTCCCCCTAAACACACACAAGAGACAATTTGGTACTCCCATAATATTGGTAGGGACATCTGGCTGTCCATACCCAAATCTACACTCTTGTTCTAAAAATAATGTAACTTCATAATTTTGTCACTGACATCGCTGTCACCTTTGTGCAATGGGAAATCTTTATTTTTTTTAATGCATTAGTAAGAAGCCTCAAACAAGCTTTTAGACTGCTTTGTGTCTACTTTCTACAGTGGCTTTCAGGTGTAAAGCAACTCCAGTCAGCTGTGTGATGTTGGCTGGGCATGTGATCCAAGGCAAACACTTGCCATGAGGACTTTATAATGAGCAGATACACAGGACAAATGTTTGTCCAACCTTGCAATCTTAATGAGACTGAAACCTGTTAACCCGTAGTCTTGTATCCAGGAGACATACATGTCTCTGTGATAGGCCAGCCGATCTAACGTGCAGGAAATTAATATTACTGATGTATTAAGATAAGGAAGGGACTGAATATTTGAATTAGTTTCTTCTGATTAATAATTGCATTTATACAATTGTATAATAATCTAGTAGCATGTGGAATTAAAGTATGTGTAAAGCCTGTGGTTATATCAGATTTAAACTTGCAAGATTGCCAAGGAAATGCCATGCATTAAATATTATGAGACTTTAAATTTGACTGTATAGGTTAATGTAATTTATACCGTACATTTGCATGTGTTACCAGAGTCTTATGCAACAGTTCTAGTGTCTACAGGCAAATCATCTGAAAAGGATATAAGCTTTTGAAGTATTTTACTGGTGACAGGGTGGACCACCCTGCAGGCCAATATGCCTGTAAAACAAATAAAGGTTAATGTACAAATGGGTGAAAATCTAGGGTTAGGGTTAGGGTTTGTAGACCAACACTTCATTACTTTTTCCTCACATTATTTCAAACAAATAAAATGGCATCTTGATAACATTGTTAATACTGTGCAACATTAATCAACGTTACATCTGTCTGTGTTGGTTTTTTGTTATTAATCTTTTGTTAAGGACTTTTAGGCAATTTTGGGGAGGGGATATAAAATTTAGTGGATACATATGTAATTATTAACAAAGCTCAACTAAAATGCTACTTAAATAGTGTAAATAAAGACAGAAGTGTCAGATTCAATTGGAAGACTATAATTTCAAGACATTTAACTTGTCTGCTGTAAACAAGGGAATTTACTCACAAGTCATTAAATGTTTTCTCCAAAGCACAGCTATTACATATCAAAGCTGGCAGTGTTAAAAACTATTTCCAAATTGTTCAAAAAAATTATTTCTAAATAAAGATTTAATAGTCCAAACAAAAATATAATCATGATAAAGACTAATCAGTTTTACTATACCATATGTCAAAAGTGAGTTGTCAACATGCAGCTCCAATAAGTCGCGTATTACCAAAAATCAAGAAACAAATTACATTGTCAAATTTTTTTCTTTCTTTTTTAAAGCTGAAGTCGGTGGATTACATGGACAAATGTGACACATAAAACAAGAAAACATTCATTTGAAAATATGCCAACTTAAAATACAAATTTATCGCTGTCACTTGTGCT
Organism: Chitala chitala; assembly: GCA_025773905.1. NCBI lineage: Eukaryota > Metazoa > Chordata > Actinopteri > Osteoglossiformes > Notopteridae > Chitala > Chitala chitala. Next base: position 11,410 of record JABJVR010023154.1, read on the forward strand.
GGTTTTGTTCTTTATATTAAAATGTCACACGGTAAGCACACAGTGCAATACCATTGTCTACCTCCATGGTGGGCATCATCACTTATTTACATGATGGTAGACTGTGCCATGATACATCCCTACATAATACAACCCTACCTTTGAAAGTAAATGCATTTATCAAATGCAATCTATACCAAACGTGTAAAAGCAGCAATTTTTTCATCAGGGAAGGAAATTTACATGGACTCCAAATTTGCTTGCCTTACAATTTAAAATAAAATTTTGTCAAATAAATTCAGATTAAGCACTGTAAACAATTATCTGACATATATTACTTAGGAAATTGAGGAATTCCCTTTTCTTGATCACAGTTCTGTTCCCAGAACTGCAACTTGACAGATGCACTTTTCCCGTACCAAAGTCTTTGAAGATGGTAAGGTCACACATTTGTCTGCACCTTCCCTCCACAGGTGGACGCAATCCACCCAGACTGCTCTATAATACCTCAGCTCAGTAAGGCCCAGGAACAGTGTGTTCAAGCGCGGCGGAAGGAGTCTCGCAACTGGACAGCCAGGGCAGGTAAGACTAAGTAGGTGCTCCTTTGGAAATGGAGTAAAAAAGCTGTAATGTTTAGACTGCTGCGCTTTGGTTTCTGTCAGTAGCTCTGCATATATCCTATGTGAACCCTTGTGTTGGCAGGCACATTAGTTCTCACTGTACAGTCACACAGGGGTATAGTATTAGCCATGCAAAATGGTAACATTAACTGCAGGCCTCAAAGGCCCATTCAGCAAGGGACACTACAGGCAGGGGATTGAAATCTTTATCATGATAACTTGCCACTAATCATTGCTTGTTTACTAATCATTGTTTTTTATTGATGCCTTAGTTTTCTGTTTTTTCTTGAAATGAAAACTCAGCACATGCATCACATGACTAGACCAATATTACGTTACGTGCACTATCAGCAAAAATGCAAATAATGCAATCTCTGTGTTGAGAAGCTATCAAGTGTAGTTAAGTGTATTTGGAAGTGTCTGTTAATTGTTTTGTATTGCACAGAAAGGTGGCTATATACCAAAACAAACATTTGACTGACAATAAATAAGAACTTGCATGTACCTGTTCCTTATTGCCTACAAATTCGACTTAAAGACAGACTTAGAAACGGCTCTTGTCTGTACCTAGGGACTACCTGTAAATGTAAATTATTGTCTGAGTAAGTACACTACAACTGGCGCAAAGTACGCAGGCAGTTTTAGCAGAAAAAATACAAAAAGGTGTTTTGGGAAATAGCTGCAAATTTAGCAAATATACCACCACACAATTCAGATCTGTATCATTACATGCAAATAAAACCACAAACACCATTTTCACAACAATCATGTCACTGTTTGTTTTAATGGGTTGAGCATGTAATTACACTCTCCAAGTTAAGCACCACTTTTTTCCTAGCTGTAGCTGCTGAGTGTGGACACTTCTTCAGTGCAGCTTAGCTTAGTGATTTGTGGGAATGTAAACGCAGCCCAAGACAAACTTTCAGCTTTGTGTTTTCTGCCAGGATGTGGTTTAATTTAAGTAGAATGGGTGAAGGCTGGTCACAAAGGCAGAAAGTGAGACATTTTTGAAAATGCAAGGCCAAATGGTGCAGCGACCTTACTGATGCACAGAAACTCAGTATCCATTGTGGGTGATTGTATGTCCTCTACGTCCAGAGTAGCGGATGTAGAGTCTGCGATTCTCCCTGAAGTTTCTAATGGAGACCAGCTAATAAAGGGCAGCAGATTTCACTGTGACTCATGAACACTTGATAGCTGAGTTAGGGCAGATCAACAGCAAAGCAATTACAGAGTATAATCGAGTGTATTGGTGTGAAGATGTAAATGTGACTGGTGGATCAATGGGTAGAACATCAGGCTGGGATGTGGACGTCTCCTGGTTTGAATCCCACTCCAGCTATCAGGTGTGTCCCTAAGCAAGACACTCAGTGCTAGGTCCCTAGGTGCCAAATAATGGCAAGCCGCTGGTCCTCCAAGGGGATGGGTTAAATGCAGAGTACTAATGTTGTTGTAACATGAATGTGTCATTTGTAAGCTGCTTTGGAAAAAGGCATCTGCTACATGAGCACAGAGCAAACTCTAAATCTGACATATTTAGCTGCCTCTCCAAAAACAAAAAAGAAGCCAAGTAGCTAAATGAGGAAGATTACATTGTGAAACATGCTCTACTAACAAGGCAGACTATATATATATATTATATATTTGGTATTTATTATACCAAAAAAATTTATTAAAAAACACATGGCATGTTAATGGTTAAAAACGTAACCACATAGATTATTGTTCAAAACACATTGCGATGCTGCAGTTTATCATTAGATTCAGCAGTGAACAAAAACAATGGTCTCCACTCATTCACCTTTCAGTCCAACATGCAGGTGAGCACAGGTGAGCAGCTCCTACATTACTCATGTGACATGCAATGTCCAGTCATAACCAGAAATAATGTCATCATTCTAAACACATTTCATAGCCGTTACATTCAGGTTGGAATAAAAAATCATGCTGGCTTAAGCAAATGCAGAGTACTCTGACACATCTCCTGAATTTTCTTCTCTGTTTGCTCTCCTCACAGGTCAAACCAGCTGTTGCTTTATCTGCTTTCTAGTCTAGTCAGCCTGACTGGCTAGTTAGTGTTAATTTACTAACAGTGTGCAGTAATGAATGGTAAGAAAAGCCAGACTCGTGTGCAAAGATCAGTTTATGTAAGCTGTTGAGGACTTGATGAATTAAAGAGTATACAACAGAACATTGTTCGAACTTATTTATTCAAATTATGTACTGTACACACACGATCTTGTTGTGACTATTGTTAGAGCCAAGATATGGAATTTTCAAATTAGCCACACTCTTGTAGCAAGACTCTCACAGCCTGAATTTTACATATATGAAAATTTAAGGAAATGGTAAAAAGGTAGATATAATCCAAAACACTACTTCTGTTGTAAATAAAAATGTAAAAAGTATACATACAAGCAAATGAAATTCCATGAGTACGAGTAACTGTCTGAAGATGATCTTTTAAATATCATTCACACTATGGCCATATATTAACTACCATCTGTGTACTTTGATTCTTGTCACAGACGTTAAAGTCAGTGGCTACTGTGGATGTACGTTTTTTATTGCTTTTAATGCAATATCCATGGGGGGGTAGCATTACCTGGACACAAGCTGGGACTTGATCAATCCCGGCTGGGTCGCCCGGGTGAGAATGTATGATATTTTGAAAGACCCGAAACACTTGAGGACCCCAGGTAACATCACTGCTGATGTGTTCCGGTTGCATCCCAGGAGGAAGTATTTTGAAAGTGGTTTTAATGCAATATCTATTCATTCACTCACTACACCACTTCATGCAATTCAGGGTCACAGAAGACCTGGAGCCCATCCCAGGAAACAGGGCAGGGGTGCTAACCCGTTGCAGGGCACAAACGCACACACTACGGTCAATTTGGAAACACCAATCAGCAAGTCTTTGGACAGTGGGAGAAACCAGAGAACTCAGAGAAAACCTGCCAGTCATGGGGAGAACAGGCAAACCCCACGCACACAGACCTGAGGCGAGAATTGGGCACTGGCCGCAGAGGTGCAAAGTGACCAATACTGTAATAACCACCAATACTGTAAGCAAACGAACTCCACCATTTAGTAGTATTTAAACGAAAGTAAATAAAAGAACTCAGTAGCCTTGTTGAATTTATTCTACACGTACTTAGATAAAACAGTTACATCACCAAAAAAAGCACACAACGTTAAGTAGGTTGATTCTTGGATTTGTAACTCCAGTGTTCAGAGTTGCAGTCTGTGCCAGTTTCTAACTTTGTACCTAAACCCACAGGAAAGAGGTTCTTCAGAGTATTTAAAGTTGCTGTGTTGAAAAACAGAAGCTTTCAAATTATATGTCCCAACACCCTTTGTGCTGATGTTTTGCCCAAGTGCATTATAACTTTATGCCACTCAAATGCACAGTTGATGTATGTAACATTAGTTGATGAAATGTACTTTTAAACTGAATTTGCTGTTTATTCGCAGTGCTGGACATAATTCAGTTTTTTCTTGAATTACTACTGCGAAACTATATGCTGCTCCACCCCAGTTCAGTTTCGAATGTGCCTCTAACTATACTTTATCTTGAATCATTCTCTGGGCTGTTTAGGTGTGTATATAATGCAAAGAAAGGCCTGAGCACTAAACCTTAGAGACTCTGCTTCTTAATGTTGTCCTCCACAAATGCAAGCCCCTTTTCTCTCACACTTTGTGCTGGAGCTTGTGGCTGATCCACTGCTACTTATAATCCTTCCACAATTCCCTTTATCTTAGTGCCTCTGAAGTCCAAAGCATTATTGCTGTAGGAAACATTTAAATACTGTATGTTGATATGTATATATAGGATACATCAAAAGTCCTCATATGTACCTGGGTTTATTTTAGGATTTTCTGTACCCATCATTGTTGATATTTGCTTTTCTAAATAGTTCAGTGGGAAGGCTAAGTCTGACATTAAAGCAGTTTGATGGATTTAAGGGGAACCATAAAACAGAATTATACTCATATTTAATTTTATGAACAAATGATAGAAATCAGGCATTACATTCATTTATTACTTTTTGTGACATTTTTGCGTACAAATATTTTAAACCAATAATCTGACCAAATAAAGGATGAATCAGGTGATACGTGTATATCCAGACTTTACAGGACAGTCTGTCCAGCAAAGAGCTCCTTGCAGACTAGTGAACAATGTGTGTGGTGCCCTTATAAATGTCAGCATGTACATCCCCTTAGGAAAAGGACCAAGTAAACAGAACAACCATAAAGAAACGTGACTATGTGTAAGATTGAAATGCAAATGCATTTTAAATGAAAACTAATTTTCTGGGGGGTAACCTTGAAGCTCAGGCAGCTTGTTACATTGTGTTCTGATGGCACGCTTTCCCAGTAACAAGATTACAGCTGTTTGTCAAGTAGTTACCATTTTGCTGATGCATTTTTATAATAAGAGTGGGTAGCAAGCATAAATATTAATTGGTGTTTGATATTAAATACTTAGGTTAATTTTTCATCATATTTTATCATATGATCATATTTTAATCATATGTTGACCAACAGTTGTTTAAAACTGTTTCAACTCAGGGGCTAGACTTCAGTTGTCCTCTAAGAGTTTCCATTTACATAAATCTGTATTTTTAAAATACTAATTGATTTGACTTACCTTGCAGGAATTAAGAGGCAAAAGACAAAACATGCTGATAATTATTCGGCTTTTTATTTACACTCTTTGTTACGTTTTAAATTAATGATGTGATGACATCTTAAGGGATCCTTCTATAAATCATATTTACTTTTTAGTTCCACTCGTGTCACTGCCCCCTCCCGTGCCCTTCTACAATCGCCCATGCTGCTGCTTGTATGCAGTCTCTGGTAACTTACCTCATCATACTACCATAGTATCAGTTCTGTCTGGACTGAATTGACAATAAGAATGTTCTGTCATACAAGTTGTGATGGCATTCAAGTAAGCCTCCATTTCAGACAGTTTAAATACTAGGCTTTGCAGGTTTTTTGTGTGATCTCCTTACCCTTGCTCAGTAACACACTGTTTTTTAACAGTGCTATGATAGGAAGAGCAGCAAGCCCAATGCCAACCCCGTGTCATTTACTCCTTTTCCAAGGTTGACGGGTATAGCGGTACCTCTATCCCATGGGTACCCCTGTGTTTCACCCCTCCAGGCCTGAAGTGCATGCGTAAAGAAAAGCAGACTTTGTGGACTCCACAAGCCCAAAGGCTCAGGGAGGGACACCCACCAGCATCACCTCCCACCTTGTTTAGCCTGGTCCATTTGTTCATATTTTCCTGTTCCATGCACTGCCACCTTTTCCCAATCTCTTGCAGTTGGCAACATTCGGTCACACTCGTTGAGTTAGGCTGGGGGAACCAAAGCCTACTCCATGGTGATAAGTGGAAGCTGGTTGGTCCAAATCTCCATCTACTGGCTTTAATTAATGTTGAACAAATGGAGGGTGCGCACCGCCTCCGGACGTGGTTTATCTGTCACTAGTGTGCAGTGACTGACCGTATCAGACTGACTGTTGAGAGAGCAAGAGCAAGGATGTGAGAGTAAAAACATACAGAGTGACAGAGTTTCTGTGTGCTGCTCTTTTTCTAAATCTTGTATACCATTTAAATATTGCCCTGTCCTATAAATCAAAGTGTACAGCAGGCATTTCCACTGACTTTTATGTCCAAGAACTGATTGAATTGAAATTTTATTGCGTGATGTATCAATTTTGTAACTGTCAGATTTGTTGCTTATTGTTATGCTGATATTGCAACAACATCTAGTTAGTAGATGTATTGTTTTATCAAAAAGTAAGCTAACAGTTTTATTTATTCTTTTTATTATTTTTTTTATTTTCCACCGCTCACTCATCATGGAGAGGCTCACTGTGAGCCTGGAGTGGATCTCAAGCAGCATAAGGTGCAAGACAAGTTAGACCCTGGATAGGAGGCCAGCCCATCACAGGGCACATGTAACGGATGTGAAAGCGTCCCCTGGGTGTCTGGACAAGAGTGTTTAGGTGCCTAAGTGAGGAACTTGGCTATTTAGCTCAGCGGGTTAGTTGCCTTGTCTGGTAACTGTTTGGGCTGTGAGGTTTCGAGTTCAGGCCTAGGTCTTCCCTGCGACATGCACACACCAACATTATTTAGATTTTTTCAACCCACCTGACCTTTGTATTGTAGAAGGAAATGCAAACTTCCAAAGGAAAACCATGCATGCATTCAGAGAACATGCAAATAACAGAAGACACACAGGTGTGAGGTGACAGCATTCGTTCAAGGTATTTATGTAAGTTTCCTCTTGAAGCCTACACTGTATGATTCACTTTGTGAATGGGATGCTAATCCTAAAGCAAGGTAACCAGTAACATTTCTAGCTGCACCAGCTGCGGAAAATACTGGTTGAAAATTAATTAGTTGTCATATGAGGTCACTAGTCACTAGACACTATGTATCCATATGACGGTGAATGGAGAGCTTCTATTATTAGTTACCTGTCTATATTTAAAAACTTTTATGAAAGGCCTTTTCAGTACTCACTTCAGCTCTTTCTGGGTAACAGGTAGGTTATCTAATCATTACAGAGGATCACTGGTTAGGCCCCAGGGGAAATGTAATGCAAGGTGTTCAAGGGTTAAACTGTATGTTTCACTGAAACAAAAGTATTGGTCAAACAGTGAACTAAGAAACAATATATACTGGTCCTGTTTCTTATCATCCTACCCTTCCTGGGTTGTGGTTATCTTATTGCTGAATCTACATTTATACTTTCTACTCTTAAATTAACTGACATCAGAATGCTCAGATAAACAATGATCGTTTGCAACCAAATTAATATTTTGTACACAGACTCATTGACTCATGCTTTCCTATGACCTATGTGCACTTCGCCGACAGCTATTATGGTAATGTGGAAGTTGCAAAGGCGCGGAAGCAATCACGCAGCTAATGTCCCTCCTAAATGGCTTTACGTCAGCAGAAAGTTATCTCTGAACTAATGCCGACAAGTCATTGTTAAACTGGGAATTATATTGTGAGGGCCACGACCTCGTTATGACTCCCCAGTGGATCTCACCCTTAATATATAGAAAGCGTTTCAAATTAATTGGATGTTTCGGTCTGTGGTCTTTTTCAGGGTCTGTGGACAATGAAAGGTGAACAGATCTGAAAGGTGCCAGCCTCCTGTTTATACCAGGCTTATATATATATATAAACGTAAAGTTTAAAACAATCGTTAAAATACGAATTTAAGTAAACGAACACAAAGGCTTTTTCCTTCTACGCATAAAATAACGCCTATGTTAAGTGTACGTAACCCTATATGGTCATTTTCTTTCTCCATACACAAAATCGTATGTTGTTTTATGTTTTTTTTCTAAATAATTTTTAATATATTTTTTTACCATTATAAACAGTTCAGATTTAATTTCAGTAGTCTATGATATATTAGCTGGAGTTGAAACTCATGAGCTGAAACGCTCGCAAGTGAAATGCGCAGAACAGGTGTTATCCTCCTAACATAGAGCTGATCCTTGCCATGGTAACAGCATCAGTGTGTGCCCTCCGTGTTTGTTTGTCAAATAAAATACAAGGCTGAATTGGGTAGAGCCGCGTTCTAGAGCGCAACGTGTCCGGTCTGTACTCGGGTGTCATTTTGGAAACAAAGGAATGTTATTCGGAAGCATCTGCTTGGTTTACAGTCACCCGTTTGTCTTTTATATCTAATCAGTGCTGAATATATGAACGACACCCTCGTTAGCGTACATACTGACAAATTAGTCAGCCAATTGCATTGTATACGATTTCCTAATTCAGTGTCAATGGGCGATTGCCAAAGGGTTTTTATTATGTTCTAGCTATATGGCTTTATCTGTAGTACTTATAAAAGTGGAACTTTATATTTTAAACATTTACAATAAATGGTTTTAAAAACATATAAAACAACCGATAGATGTAACTTCCAAAAACATATACACGTTGTGTTTCAGCTACTACTCAAAGCGAATGGACTATTCCGTTATCTACTAAGTCAGAAGAGTTTAGCATCGGATGTATTTTTCAGCACAATTATGCAGCGCTTTTTAGGAGGTTTATTGGTGCTGGATCACAAATAAAAGAAGAGAGAGAGAAAAAATTTCAAAATAGATTTAATCAAAAACAATATAACAGTGGTGTTTAAAAAATTGGCAACTTAGAATACAACTTTTTTCTTTTTTTGAAATGATCTAATCTAAGAATGCCCCTACCCCACACACACAACAGAGGTTGTTGTCAGAACATTAAAACCAATTGTGTTATGCTGATTTAATACTTTTCATGATTACATATCTACACATAACATATTATAAAATTATTTATTGCAAATGTATTTAAATAGATTCAAATAATAAAAAAACAAAGAAACTGAGAAGTGCGATCAATTGAAAATGTTTGATGGATTTTAAATTGTGCCTGCTCACTTGATGTTGAAATAATGTTAAGAGAAAACCTGTACATATAAAATAAATGTGAAAAGGTTTCCTGGTAGGAAGTGTAAATAACACTGAAATAAGTGCCATTATCAATGGCGGGAAGTGGGGTATCCCTGACGAAAGCAAGGCTGTTTAGTTGTTTACTGATGGCTGTGTGGTTTTTCCTGTGTTCTTTCTTACGGGAGCTGCACCCCCCATCCTTCCCTACCATGGCACGTTGCTATCAAAGGCAAACACCCAGGCCTCTCTGCCCCAGGGCATGGCAGCTGCTCATGTTCCACGCAACCCATTGTTAACACGGGCCGCTCACCGACATCTTTAGTCAGGCCTGTCCACGTGTGCCAGAATGCAGGTTAAAAGGTGATGAGGTCATGGCTCTCTCTGTGGCTTGATCTGTGACACCTGTTAGCATGTATTATGGTGCACGTAGGTGGCAGTTTTGTATTCTTGGTACAGCACTGCTAGCCACCCAAATGAGGTGTGGTGCAGCATCCAGGGTGGTGATGTAATTTCTGCGTCTGTGGGGTCTTCAGGTGGGGGAGCTGTATTTCTCACTGCCTTGGGGATATATCTAGTTTTATTTAAATATTTTTGGTGTTTCTTGAACATGTTGCCGGAGAAAACGTTAATGAGAGAGGGTGATTCACCCAAATAAGGTTCTGTGTGTAGGTAAGTGGATTTTAAGTTATCAGAAGCTGACCATTTGTTAACGTATCCAATAACCAGACCATAACATCGTCCATCATTTGGCGACAGTTTTAGTTCTGTGTGAAAGTGGGGAAGAAGGAGTGTGACTTCATATTTATATATTGCTATGCTAAGCTTTTCTATTTCACCACCTCTAGATAGCATACAGGCTTAGCTAATGACTTCTCCTCTTCACCTGTGGGTCAGGTGTAGTCCCTGGTATCCTCACCACCTACAGTTATGAAGTAAACAATGACACAAGCATGCCCGGCCAATGCTGACAGGAAGTGACTCTGTGTGTCTGCTTGCTGTGGCTTCCAGGGTGCCGAACAGAATGGGATGGGGTTCACTGCTGGTCGCGAGCTGAGGCTGGCCAGGTCGCTAATGCATCCTGTGCTGACATCTCCCAGCTCTTTTTGAACAGCCAAGGTAATGTTTTGTCTCAGTGCAAAAATGCAATGCTATCTGAATTTGCTATCTGAAAATGTCAAACATTGAACTGTACCATCTGGTATGATAGATGTATGTAATTTAAGAAATGTTCCAGAGTACATAACATGCTGAAAGTTTAATCATGTGTTCCAGTTGTATAATGAAAATCAGTAAACATGACTGTAGTGTCCAGCACCTATGTTTCCGTTGGCCCTGTGAAACACTGTAATGAGAAAACGACTTTGACTGAAGGCCTTGGTGATAACCGTGAGCAGTGATCAATGCTAGTCATGCAGGATGAAGGCACATGCATTTCCAGTCTGCTATGAGTCCTGTGTCATGCACAATAAAATTATGTTCAGAAGGCATGTAACAGAACTCCATATTCCTGAACTTACTGACACCCGTTGTGATTTGTATTCAGATGGGAGTTTAATCTATAGCAATTGAGGTTAATCGCTTTTCTTAAGGGCAGAAACAACAGTTCTTGTTATGTGTTCTAAATGTTTACAGGGTTGGGGGAGCTGCTGCTGTGTACTTTGGTTGGTGGGATACTTAGACAGCTGTAAAAACAACATTGGTCTAAAACAGCTGTGCACAGTGGTCTGTTAGCAAGAGACACTATCATTAAAAAACATTGGATATAGGCTTAACAGATTTGAATGCGTACATTTGTGTTATTCTGCCAGTACAGCCAAGTTCACCTTTTAGCAGCTTGGGTTTGTTTCTGTTTACACAAGAAAGATTCATAGTTGTGGCATAAAAATAGACTTGGCTCCAAACTACAAATTGTGTGCCTTTTTTCATCCCCGCTCTCCTTTCCCGCCACAGCCCTCTTCCTCAGTGGGACAGAAAAAAAAACTATCCAAACAAACACATTCATTATTTCACATGGTGCAGCAGATATAATGTATGAGACCTCTCAAATGACAATGAGAATATAAACATTAGGAGCGGTTTGGCTACTTGCTGGAATGGCTTTGAAAACAGTGAGTTTGGGCTGTAAACATTACGGAGGCATGCTGGTGTGGTGCTTGGTGAGAAACACGGAGCGTGCGAAGACTCGAGAGGGAGTCCGGCTGAAGACCTCCAAAAAGCCATTAGTAAAACCTGAGGGGACAGACATTTCAGCTTGTGGGGGAGGGCAGGGGAGGCATGGCATTTGTCCACTTCCTTTTCCCCTGCAGATGCATACATAGCATAACTGTGTACAGTGCAGACTAAAATGTTTGAGTGACTGCTGGAAAGCAGGTTTCCCATGATTTTGTGACTTGCACATGTACTATTTCATACATAACATATACATTTATACAATCCATAGATTATTATAAATTTTTAATAAACCTGAACTCTAGAAAGTGTGCTCAAACCTTTGACTGGTCCTCTATGTGGAAATTGTCCTTGTTTCAAATTAAGGGACATAGTGTTAAAAGGCCAGCGAACCTTTTTGATGATGCTTATTTGGGGAGTGTTACTATTGTTTGCGTTTGAGTACGTTACTCTCGCTGCCCATTAAACAGTTGCACGAATGAATAATGCCACTCCTAATGTCAAACCACTGGGGCAGGATCAGGCAAAGTAATGAGCGAAACCCAAACACAAGCAGGTTTGATGAGGAACAGTTACTTTACACTCACAAAAATCAAACAACAACTAGGTGTATTAACCTTAATGGTGGAACAGTAAAGTGCACAGAGACACGGTGCTGAGGAATCAGACATACAGGCTCTAGTTTGTCCACTAGTAGGGTGGAGCTTCTTTACCTACTAAACTTGCTCACACCTTAATAGAGGATATAGGGAGTATAGTGTTGTATAGAATAGGGAGTATAGTGTTGTATGGTCAACAAACATTTTTTTCCCACGTATTTGGAAGTATAATCATTGTTTCTCTTACTGAAGATTGTTTTGAATGTAATTAACTAGGTTCTGAGTGAAGAAAACCCATTTTGTAAAGATTTATAGCAATGAGTGTAGTTATTATTCTGAAAAACCTGGTTTCACGCAACTGTACTCAAACAAACATTTTATTGGTAAGTTCTTTTATTTATTAAAAAAACAGTGTACTGTACAAAAAACATAAATGGTATTAAAATAAATAAATAAAACACTCAACACAAAATGTCAAATTGCCTGGAGGGTAGAGCAGAGTAAGGGGTGTTGTGATTCAGCTGCTGACGGCAGCTGTCTCCCTCTGGAGTGTGGGCCCACTCTGAGGCAAGACCAGCACATCTGTCAGCAGTGCCCACCCAGACCCTGACAGGAAGGCAGCGCTCCGCAGCACAGTCCGCCTTTCCTGGTAACGCAAGGTATGGTCAGGGGAGGAGGAGAGTGCAGGTCCCGCTGGCACGTTCTCGGTCCAACCACCCACGGAGCACTCCTCCACAGCAGCCTCCATTTCCAGGAACTCTGTGTGTGGAGTAGAAGTGTGTAGCCCCAGGGCTTCTGTAAATACTTGACCCTCATCACCCCCCAACCAGCATCCAGCATGTGCTTGCCACCCCCCACCCCCAGCACGTACACTGCCCTTTGTTGGAAGTCGTTAGTTGCTCATCGCCATGGCACTGGGTACTCTTTCCTCGAGAATGCTCACGCTAATGACCTCTCCTCTGATGGTAATTTTAATAGTCATCTCTTGCGATTGCAGCAAGTTTACTTGGTTCATCTGACACTCCCAGTCACACATTCTCACACCAGACTTTTGGAAGGCATGTTAATTATTCGTGCTGGTGTGTGTTCAGTGAAGTACTTTGATTGCATTTTTTTGACTCTCTGTTCTCTGGGCTGCAGTGGCTGCAGAGGTAAAGACCTAGAAGCAAGCAAAGATATTTTGCTTCCCCTAAGACACTGTGTTGTTGAACTACGTGTTAAAATTCCTTGTTCATTTACTCTGGAGATGTTTCCACAGGTACAGTGGTTGCCTAAGACTTGGACTTATGCAGGTTGTTAAGTTCCCACAGGGCCACCAAGTACACACAAGCATACACAGATACATAACATTACATTTACAAACACTTTAGTTTCAGCAACAAGTAATTGGTGCTATTTTTTTGGTGATTGGTTGATACGTTAATTCAAATGTAACTTTTGCATTTCCCAGTTCATGCTGTAAGAATACTTGCTAGAGCAGTCCCCATTCAGTAACTTGATGACAGGTACTACAGCTCATGTGGACCTGAGCCGGCAAACCTTCAGTCGTCTTTGTCACCATGTTTTTCGTAAAAATGTTTGGAAGGGCAGGCAGCAGATCCAAATGGGGGAGTGTGGTGTCTGTCACATGATCTATGAGGAAGAGGGAAGCTAAATAGACCCAGGACACAGGTAAAATACTGTGTTCTGCACATATTCACAAAGCTTATTCTGTGGAACAGAACTTATTCAGACTTAAAACCAAGGTGTTGGGGTTGAACACCTTTTGTTTCAGAAAGACTCCTAACCTGAGCTGCTCCAGGGGGAATGGCCAACTGCTCATGCAGTAAACATATGAAATCCAAAACCATATATGTGTGTGAAATGAGGAGGAAAGGAGGCAAAGTGATATGAAACTTTGCTTAATGTGCACTTTGTTGGAGAAGGAGGGCTAACTGGCAGTTGAATGGGTCTCAGGAGGACAAAAGAAAGGAAGAGATGTGTCAGGTTAGAGTTGCCTGAGGGACAGACAATGGGGGTCAATGAGAGGATCTCAGAGCAGAGACAGAGATGGATTCAGAAATGTGCGATCCCAACTGCAATGAGGGTTTAATACAAAAGCCCGAAGCCAATTTAATAACCCATAAGTTCAAGGCTAAGTCAGATATTGAATTCTGCGAGAGCGTGGCCTCGTACTCACAAACGCATGCAAACACCAATTCCGCACTAACTTCTCTGATTTGACAGTGGCAGTAAAGTGGTCTTCGGCTGCTGAAAGGACGACTTCTCATAATTTATAGCTCCCCCATTTTGACCTCGCCATTGAATTTGTACATACATAGAGGTGAATAAATAATTGAAGAGGCAGTTAAAATAGTCATTGAGTAAAATAGTCCAGTCAGTGTAGACCTGATGTTTGGCATACTTCAATAAATTTGATTTTTGTGCACTTAATTTATATAATGTTTTGACTTCAATTAGGCTCATGGATTTATGTTCATTTTACAGATAGTATTATGTAGATTTAAGGATTTATCTAAAGTGATCATGTTTGAAAGTAATGCTTTGAAAATGTTGGGGTTTGTGAACACAAGTTCAGACTTTGTTGTATAACATTATGGACATTATGTGGTTTAAGTTCACCAAATTATTTTCTTTTGTGACGTGGTCATCTGTGGGATTCTTCCAATGTGCCCTGATGTGTGGTCGTCTCGCAGGTGCCCTCTAAAACAGACTCACGTGTCATTTGCATCATGCTGTATAGCTCGGGAAGTGTGTGGAGGTCCAGGTTCAGTACTTCAGGAGAGAGGATACACTTCCCGTTCTCCCTTCTGATCTCTCTGGCTGTTCTGGTAGGTGTCCTTGATACCCACTGCACTTTAGAAAAGCATTTGTGGTGCGAGCAATTTGGACATGAAGGTCACTGTTCCAGGAAGCATGTGACTCCCAGAGGTGAACACCACACACGCTGCATGCACTGAGTCTCCCTGCCCAGAGTCTGGCCCACAGACGCAGATAAAAGCAAAAAAAGTAAACAGTTCACAATTGTCTCCCACAAGCCTGAATTTCAAATGCAAACAAACTCTTTTCTGAAAACCTGTTCAGTGTCAGCAATGATTAACAGTACAACTATTTATACTGAAATGTCATTTAATAAAAAAGCAGGCCATCAACTAAACACTACAGCCCGCCACTAAGCTATCAATTGTATGTCCCATAAATCTGACAAAGATGGTCCTGTTTTTCATAATGTTACCAAATCATCATACCATCAGCAGCTTTATATGACAAATACCTAACATAGCTTACACTTCTAACATGGATGAAGCCACTTTATTCTTTAATGAAATCCCAGACAAAGAGTGCAGCACAGGCACAACAGCATGGGCCTGTCTGGGAATTGACTTTGGGACCTGTGATCTGGGTTTTCTAGCCACTTGGGGTTGATCTGACATTATCTGTTTCTATAGATGGTGGCTGGTCTTGGTTAGGGACAGTTGCAAACCCAACTCTGACCAACTTGGTGCCTTCGGCAAGTTTTTAGATTTTTCTTCTTCTCTCATTTGGGGTGCCAGTGGCACCCCTGTGTATGCATGGTATCCCTAGCATTTGCCTATATGGCCTATGCCCAAAACCAGCTCTGGACAGCTGTCATTGTCAGGTTAAACAGTTGGTTTAGCAGACCTACGATCCCTGAGTGTGCAGGTTTCTTCTTTTTTTCTCTAGTTTAACTATGACAAATGAAGGTGTTTTATGATGATTCCCAGCAGAGTTTCCACTTGCTGAAAGTGTTTTCCACTTCACAATCTCAGATTTATTACACTTTCTCTTACAAAAAAAATTAAAATGGCAATCGGGTTTTTTACGAACAGTGATATTTTTACTTCTGTGCCTTGCTGAAGGAGGGTAAGTGGTACAGGTAAAAAACTTTTGCAGTAACACAGCAAATGTGGCAGCAAAACCATAGAAACACCACGGGATTGAGTGCTGAGCAGGTCAAGGGACAGTGTTTCAAAAAAATAGTATACAGTGAACAGTGCAGGGAATCAGTGGGTACCATTGTTGCCTGTGGCATGATTGATGTGTGTGTGTATGTGCTGAGTTTACACATTCTTCTCGTCCATATGTGGATTTTCTCCAGGTATACTGCTCCCTTTCCAAAGAGATGTGGCTAAGGTGGATTGATAAATCTGCATTTAATTTAGTGTGAGTGGTCTGCGGTGGGATGACATGATATTCATGTATCTGTATCTTAGGACAATATCATGTCCAGGGTGTAACTGTGGCTTGGGACAACATCATGTCCAGGGTGTAACTGTGGCTTGGGACAACTTCATGTCCAGGGTGTAACTGTGGCTTGGGACAACATCATGTCCAGGGTGTAACTGTAGCTTGGGACAACATCATGTCCAGGGTGTAACTGTGGCTTGGGATAACATCATGTCCAGGGTGTAACTGTGGCTTGGGATAACATCTTGTCTAGGATGTAACTTTGGTTTGGGATAAGATCCTTTAGTACTTCTCAACAAAGAATCCAGTAAATGTGTAATGTGATTTCTGTACAATATAATTCAGTTGGAACCAGAAACCCAGAATTTGCCATGTCTTGTCCAGGGCTGGATTATTCATAAGGTTAAGTAGGCCGGAGTCTAGGGGCCTGGAACTCAAGGTGGCCCACGCAAAATTGTTTTCAAAAATTATTTCTAAACATAATTTTTCTAGTTGTAACAGTGTCTTGAAAGTCTTAGTTTGTGTGCCGCAGAGAATAAAAAATAGCTGGTAACACATAACATACTCTTGCAGAATACCAGTGGTGTTTTAACTATTTGTTGTTCCATAATGTTATTGTGTGTGTGGACTGTGCATTGGACTCACTCATGGCTTAATGTGACCCTAGTCCTTTAAATGAAATGGTGCATTTGATATGTCTAAATTGTTTTCTAAAATTGTCATCAACGTGTTACTTCTAACAGCAGTAATATGTTTCCATACTGTTTGAAAATACAAATCTCCTGTGACTAATTCATAATATTTATGGCATGCCCAAGTGTTTCTGAGACAAACCTGAAATTAGGTGCAAGAACATGCAGACAGGTGAGCTCCATTTCCTTACATGTGTATATAACAGAGCAATGCTTAATTGCTAAAATGTGCAGGCTATGTGCTGGGTATATATAAAATATGGCCATCAAGATCACCATCTGGGTCTCTGTCATAAACCATGTTCTTCTGGATAAACACTGAGTTCTCATGCAAACATAGTTCTCTGCTCCCGGAGGTCCATGGAGTGTGCAAGTTTTCATTTCCAACTTCATCATTCAGTGCCACGAAGCAAGATATGATTCACATTAAAGGTATCTCCAACTTTCAGAGTGAAATTGTTCACTAACCAAGCAGCACTAATGTGCTCAAAAGATAAAACCTAGGCACATTCTAATACATGGCTTCTGACACTTAAAAATACCCCTAGGCCTCAACCTGATCATTCATTGTCATCATCATGAAACCCAAGTTCCCTGTTGCCTGTTTACATCTCTTAACATGCCGCTACGAGTGGGATCCAAATGTACGTGGGAACTACTGTTGCTCTGTGTCTTGCTTTCTGTTTTTTATTACATTTAAGCAATCAAGCAAATGTTTCCTTCTTTATTTCTCATGTGAATTGTGGTTTCTGCAGTTTGTAATCTTAGCCTTTGTACCAGAATAATTATCCCCTACATTGCATGTTTCCTTTACTTTAATGAGAGCTTTTAGAATTTTCCCTGTATATCCATTAACTTCAAACTTGAAGGTATGACAACTTTGCTGGTTTTCCTATTGTGGTTTTGTTATTAAATTAGAATTAGAATACCCATTACTAGTTGTTTTTGTTGCTTTGTTTAGATATTTCAACATGTATGTCTCAAACTAGAGGACAAGAACCTTCTTGAATAACATAGAACTTGACAATGTAAAAAACTAAAGTCAGGTCTACAGATTAAACATGACATTTCTGGTTGATTTGTCACATCTAAAAATACGTAAATTAAAAATTTAGAGTAAAAATGTTACCGTAATAGAAGAAGTACAATATTCAGTTCACATTATAAGGTTTGCTATGTGTTTCCAGGTTATGTGTTCCGGAACTGTACAAAACATGGCTGGACAGAGTTGCACCCTCCCTACGAAGAGGCCTGTGAGTTCAATGAGTACGAAGGAAATGACTCTGAGGTTAGTGAGGTCCTGTGTGTGCTACGTTTACCATCATCATCATCAGTATTACTACTGCTACTACTTCTTCTCCTATTATTCAATTCAATATATGTTTATATAGTGTCGTTTATAAAAAGTTGCCTCAAGAGAACTGCTACTACTACTGATAATCCATCCATCAATCCATTTTCCAGACCTCTTTCCTATGAAAAGTCACAGGGGAGCTGGAGCCTATCCCAGGCATCTTAGGGCACAAGCTGGGGGATGTGCTGGGCAGGGTGCCAATCCATCACAGGGCACAATCACATACACACAATAATAATAATAATAATAATAATAATTTTAACCTACCTCATGTAATGAAGATATGTATTTTATATGTATTTTGATTGCTATAAATTGCAAGTATTTTTAGGTTTTACAGTTTAGGATAGTGTAAAAAGAGCTAACCTGCCTGAGGTCAGGTGATGGCCATAAACGCTCTGGTACAGCAGGAAACACTGAAACAGGGTATCGAACAAACAAACAAATAAAAACATAACTGTAGCACTGCGACACGCTTATGTATGACCGAAAATGGAGCCAAGTGTGGGATCTCCTGTGCCCTCTTCAGTGCTGGTGGCAGAGAGCCTGGAAAAGCAGACGCACTAATGAGTGTTTGTGGAAGGCAGCAATGCCTAAATCGAGTGTTAATGCTGGGGAAGCGGCTCCACTTTACCACTGCATACTCATGGCGTGCCTGCAGTGAGATGGAACTGATTAGCCAAGCTCCTCCCTCCTTCCTCTCAGAAAGGAGCACAGTTGCCCCCCCCAGTCCCCCTCCGATTACCCAAGCTCCTCCATCTCAGAAAGGAGTACAGCTGCCCCCCCAGCCTGATAATATGTCCCCCAGCCACAGGTTGGCTTATGAAGTTAAAACACAGATGAAGCTTCAGTGTCTGCTGTGTCTGCAGGAGTGCTTTAACACAATACACACCTGTTGTGATGGTGGCCTGTCTAAGGTACTTTTTTCATACTCTTGACTGCAAAATGTTTGTTTTTTTATTTAGACCAAATACTACTCAATGTTCAAGCAAGTATACACAGCTGGGTATGCCACATCGCTGGTGTCCCTCATTACAGCCATCTTTTTGTTTGCTGCCTGCAGGTAATAATCACATTTTCCAGATCATTTGCAGTTTCTTATACAAGGTTTTGATAACACAGATTATAACTGTTTAGCTAATACAGTAAAATGTGAAGTTTTTAAAATTTATTTTGGTCTGTTTGCACCATCGGTTATGTATCGGTAATTTTTATTGAGTTCTAATAAACCTGCAACAAACTGATGTGTACACAGGCTTACCTACAATGAGGCTGACAATAGCAGAATTCTTAAAAATGAAATTATAGCCTTCTTATTGTGAGAAATTCACATGGTGTCATATTGTGTAATTCTTTGGTGACTTTAATGACGTTAGACTTTCTATAAAACAATTTACAAGTTGCTCCAAGAAGAAAACAAATTTTGACTCATATATTTGACGTTCCATTAATATGTATTTAATGTAAAAATGATGTATTCGGTATGAGAGTAATGGCATGGTCAACGCATAGCTCGAGAGGTGCACATAGTTAGAGAGGCTGAGGTGCACTTTAAGGAACTACCCAAAGCCGATCACTTTATGTGATGTTTAAAAAAAAAGCTCAATATGTTCACTGAGGTCATCTCTTTGTGCTGTGAGAGCAGCAGTGTGTGTTCTGCTCCCACATGCTGAGTGTTACCCTTGTCTTTATGGTGACCAGACTCTCTCAACTCCAGGATGCTTTTTGCAGAAACAGAAGCCTGTTTGACCCTGTCTCTTCCTGCAGGAAGTTTCACTGCACACGGAATTATATCCACATGAACCTGTTTGGCTCGTTCATCCTGCGAGCCATTTCTGTGTTCATTAAAGACGGAGTGCTGTTCACCGATGAGACCCTGGATCACTGCTCTCTCTCTACAGTGAGTCCACTTTGGCTCCAGACACGTGTTGTACAGTAAAGTGTTTTCCAGACACTGCCACGGGTCACACGAGTATGCCTAACTCACCAGTGACATCCGTGTGCTGACTTTGACAGGAGTGTCATAAAAAGCACAGGTCATGGTTTGTCAAAATTTGCGAGCAGAGTGGCCTGTTTTATTTATTTATTATTTTTTTTTTTTAAACAAAATTTATCCATAAAAACTGGTTTTTTACCCCGATAGTCTCAGTATTAACTGCTTTTCAGTCATGTTCAGTCATTATCTTGAAAGGCCTTGAGAAGTTTATTGCAACACATGAAAGCCTACAACTACAACGAATAATTGTAAGTACCTAAAACACAGGTGTGAAAATATGCAAATTGACTATTGTCTATATTTATGATTCTTGACATTTGTTAGATGCTATTTTACTGTATATACTGAATATTCTAGGCTCTATTTGAGTTTGCCTTGCACTTTTGCACATTCAAGCCAAGTACTGAAATGGTAAAAATTTCATTACTGCACTTAAAAATATAATGTATGAGGTGTTTATGCGTGGCACTGATGATGACAGAATTGGAGGCGGGTTGAAATACAGATATGAAGCAAGTCCAAAACAACAGTACAAAGTGGCTCTCGTTTTCAGACCTTCACTCCCCAATGGGAAGGTGCTCAGAAACATCAAGAATTACTACTTTATATTGGATGCTGAAATGTCTAATACAGAAATACTAAACTGTGGTATATATTTAGAAAAGAAATCCAAATTAAGAACTGGATGTAGAGATTAAATATGACTGAGAAGTAAAGAAAAATGTTAATAAAGGGTCTTGAAAAGGGGATTAACACTTGAGCAGGATCTGATTGTTGCTGACTGGGGCACTTTTGATACCCGTTTGTCCTTGAAAGCTCTGAATTTAATGAAGTAAGATGGGTCAATTTCCCACCAGGCAAAATCCCTCGTAAACTTCATTGCGAGCATGACTTGTGTGAGGACCTTTCTGTGTGGGGTATCCATGTGGAAACAGACCAGGAATCAGTACATCTGTGAGATGGTTTCTTGATTTCTCCTGCAATAAAATAAAAGAGAAATCGATTTGGACTTTACGTCTGATATGGCCTGAAGAATGTCTGTCAGGTGTGAAAGTAAAGACAGGGAAGTCTGTCTGTCTTCACACCGCGGACTCTGGCAGTGTGTCATGGAGTGTGACCAAACGTATTTTATGACCAACACCCTTGCCCTCCCTGCTTCCCCATGCCTCTTCCAGGGTTGTCTTTTGGGCTTAGCTGCTCTAGGCTTTCTGTGCATTACCACAGCCTCATTATTAGAAAGCTGCATGCAGCTGAGGGTAAATACACAGCTGATGAAAAATGGTTCAACTAGCTCTTCAACTGCCAACATTTTCTGAACGTTGTGTGTTCAGATTCTGGAATTGTAGGACTGTTCTGACAGAGTTAGGAAGTCCATATTAGTAACGCTGCTTTCTCCTGTCTCTGTCCCTTTTTTTCCCCCGTTTGTCAGTGCGAGTGTTATCACCTGTTTGATTTCCTTTTGCTCACTGTTTGAGTTGAGTATTCTGTTTTTTACATGGCCTTGTATTGACGTTTTGTGGTTGTTGCTGCTTGAAGTCTGTTTGTGCTTAACCAGTGTTTTGTGTTTCTGTGACTGTTTTGCAGTCCCTTTCTGTCCTTGTCTTTGCCCAGTGTTCTTTTAGTGTCTGAGGTACTGTTAGTACTGGTTTTGTGGTCCTGGTTTTGTCAATTGGTATTTGCATTTCTTCTCTCTTTTGTTCAATAAATTCTCTGTGCCTAGACCTTTCCTGCCTTGGTCCCTGTCTGTAACCAGTACACAACAAACACTAAATGAAACTTTTATAGTACTTTCAGGGAAGATTACTTGTAGGTCCACAGTCAACTGTTTGTCTTTTTCCTCACAGATTTTTACACTGATCTTACACATAAACATGTGATGTGTCACTGCTGTGTTTTCCTTCTTCTTTTTTCTCATCAGACTGCATGCAAATCTGCTGTGGCATTTTTCCAGTTCAGCATTCTGGCCAACTACTTCTGGCTGCTAGTGGAAGGGATGTACCTGCAGACCCTGTTGGCCCTGACCTTTGTCTCCCAGAGGAAGTACTTCTGGTGGTACATCCTGATTGGATGGGGTACCTAACAATCATCCTCTCAACATACAATATATACAGTTTTGTAGGAGACAACACTGTAAGCGTTCCTGGGGCCTGAACAAGCAGTTTGTTTAGTTATATCCAATGCTCTTTAACATGTCATCACCACCTAATTTTCACATGCTCTTAGTGTAGCATCATGTTTACTTACGGTATCCATTATTTGTCTTTTGGAAGTATGTTGAAGTACAGTATGCATTTCAAGTTTTGATAAATTGCTTGAGAGACCAGCTGAAAGCAAACACTGCTAATGGCAATTTCACTGCTGTTATCTTATAATTAATGGAGCAGTGAAATAACACTGAAAGTATCTATCAAACAAACACAACAGGTTTGTTAATCACTTGCTGATAAAACTGTTCTTAATGATACTGTATAAAATTTGGAAACCGCTGCTCTATAGGGAACATAGTGAATTTCAAGCTTATCTCAGAGGAGGTACTCATTTCACGACAGTTTTCTATTGGTCCAAATCTGTCTGATCACCATGGCCCTGAGATGTTGTTACATTTAAAGCACAAGTATGGAAAGTGAGTGCATTTCACATGCCCTAGTACTGTAAGGCAAGGCTAAACGACTCAAATTATAGAAATAATTCCACTCAGGTTTAGGAGTCATTAGGTACATTTGAATTCTGCACACTTGTCAGCCTCCTAGGATCATAACTGGAGAGTTTAGCATTTTATTAATAACAGACCCAAAGGACTGTGCAAACGCAGTCTATGTGTTTGCTTGAACTTCAAGAACAAAATGGTAGCATTTCCAAAGAGACCATGTCAAACGTCTACAGTGTTTTGGCTCTTGTAACATCCTCTTTATATCATGCAGGCCTTCCAACAATTGTGTTGATCATCTGGGTTCTGATAAGGATCTTGTATGATGATAGAGGGTAAGCATGATCATTATCCATGTAATCAGTGGCTTCTGTCAGATTTGATATGACACATTTAGGCACAACCATCCAGTTACGTGACAGGGAAGATGGTGGGCATGATATTGTGTTTTCTTTACAACTGTTGTCATCACAGCTGGATAACATTTAGCAGTGGGTTGTTACATATATAGGAAATGTATGAAGGAAAATATGTAGAACTGTGTATGTGTGCATGTGCACATGCAAATGTGGCCAGTGTGAGTACCATTATTAACATGCTTTTTTACTGCATCTAAAACATGTAAGTACCATATAATGAAGTTGTAAAACAGCCTGAAGTTTTCAAACTGAGAGTATTATAACGGTCGTAAGACATAATGTAGCATTGCATGGATAAATAACCAGTGCAGTTAGTGTGTAAATTAGCAAAGATGTTCTGACTTTATTATATATTTGATGTATAGTTATAGATTAGAATTTAAAGTCATTGCCTTGGTAATCGATAATGTCCGCGATGATGAGCTGCATGTGAAATGCCATGTATTTTTTCTAATTGCAGTGCAAAGTCACATGCATATTTATGAAATTTTGTTGTGTTTTAGATGTTGGGATGACAATGACTACGCAGCTTTTTGGTGGATTATCAAGGGTCCAATAACAGTGTCACTGCTGGTGAGTGTATAAGGACTGGGATGAACCTACACTGCACAGTGTTATACGTTGCAGAAATTTAAATCAGGAATATACTTTGTTTTACATATGATAAGATTGAGGTTTTAGTTTGACTGCTTTTGTATAGTATTGTGGTTTTTAATTAATTCAAAGTAAAGGAACTATACTGTGCTTTAAAGTGTTGAAGCACATTCAGTGTAGCAACTCATCCTCATGTCTGCCTAACAGTGGGCCTCACTCTTATTTGAGGTCTTTGGGTGTGTGTGTGTGTGTGTGTGCAGAGCTGACCCTGACCAATTTGGTGCCCTAGGCAAGGTTTTAACTGGTGTTACATCGCAACCAATTGCACCAGTATTCATTGTGTTCATACCGAGCGGCCCTATGGACAGATGGCTCCCCTAGCATTTACATATACAGCCTATGCCCAGGGCTGGCTCTGTAGGTGTGTGTGTGTGTGTGTGTGTGTGTGTGTGTGTGTGTGTGTGTGTGTGTGTGTGTGCATGCGTGCGTGTGCTTGTACAGAGTGATTGTGTGGATAACCTGCAGGTGGTTCAGTAAATCGAGCAAATGCTTTGGAGATGTATTGTAAATCAGTAGATCATGTCGTTACCCCAGAACTCAATGTTTACTGGTTTGTATTTGTTGTCACCTTTCAGTGTGCGGTGCGTACACTTTGAACGTTCCCCTTGCAGCACACCGATTTGTGTCCTACCACCCAGAGGCATGCTCTTCAGCCGAGCTGCACATGCTGTGCAGCAGCTCAGTGTTTGTGCGTGAATGTGTGTGCGTGTATGTGCCCCGTGATAAACTTCTGCTCTGTTGGGGAGGTACTTTGCCATACATCCCGTGCTTCTCAAAGGAGGCACCGGATTTCCATGTACCATGATTGGATGAGTATTTATTTATAACAAATGAATGGACTTTAAAGTAAACTATTTACTGCAAAAGGAGTAGGTGAGCCTAGGCTGTCATAATGGAAGTTTGCACCGAAGTTGACTGCGTAATAACAATCATACTGTTTATGCACTGAGATGCTGCACCCTTACTTTTAAGCAGCACGTCTGTCCAACTGTTTTAGTTTGAAGTCAACCAGTTGTTTTGGTTGTCCTGGTAACATACTTGACTTTGTAATCCCCTTTCTCTCTGTCCACTGGCACAGGTGAACTTCCTGATCTTCATCAACGTGATTCACATTTTGGTCCAGAAGCTGAGGTCTCCTGGTGTGGGAGGCAGTGAGTCAAGCCACTTCATGTGAGTCTGACCAAATAAGCCTCTTGTTTGGTGTCAGTTGTATGCATTCATAAAATTCACTATGCTTATTTGGCATAACTCATTATACATACCACTCAGTGCACGGGGCCACCTTGTCATCGACCTGAGCCGTGTATGATTCTGCACTGAGGAGAATGTTTTATTTTATATTTACTTGAACACTCCATGCATTTGCATTCATGGCCTTGCCAGTCACTTTGGCTGAAAACTTGCAAAGTGAATGAATGTGAATGCCAACTGTGGCAGTATTTTGGTGTACGCTTGTAGATGGCTCAGGACTAGCAGACCTGAGGCACAGAGCCAGGGAAAATTCAGGCCTGCGAGTCATAGCTCTCAGAGAACTGTAGTGAACATCATCTCCCTGTCATTCTTGTTTCCTGTATGCCTTGTGCAAAAAGTCATAATCTTGCTGGAGTTAAGCTTGAATATCATTAAATTTGAGACAAATTTGTTGTATTTCTTGTTTTAGTGTTTGCAATGATGTATCAGAGTGTTTGTGCTGGGGAGCCATGCAGGTTCAGGGCTCAAAAATTAACCTCATTCTCATACCTGAGACACATGTTCCTGGTAGAAGGCTTGACTTAGATGGAGAAAAGAAAGATTCATGCATCCGTGAATGATAAGTAAAGGTCATGTTAATGACCTGTCCTGGTTGCCTGAATGCCCAGCAGTACTCAGTGTAGTTGGACTGATCTAGATGTTATCAGATGATCTGCTGCCTTTTTTGATCAGGGAATCTCAGGTTTAGTGTTGCCAAGGTACTTGTTTAGAATTTCAATCCAAGTATTTAAACTTTTGTTGAACAAATTGAAGTAATTTAAGTTTTACTTTCAGTATAGGTTTCATTAATTTTGCAGATCAAGCTGAGCCCTTGAATGCATCAATTAATTTCTCATTTTAAAATGTTATTTTCCAATTCAGGTACATTAAGAATATGAGCAGCAACTCTAGCAGTTCTAGAGAAAAAGTGGAAAGATACGATGCCCGACCAAAATAAAAGTCACACACTAATTGTTGGACCGCTTTTAGTTTATATTACGGTGCACATTCTTTGTGGCACGGTTTTTACAATTTCATTCAGTTTTCACTGTTCAATGCATCTTTGGGTCACGAAAAAAAAAAAACCCAAGCAACCCTGTTTTGAACCTGTGACACAGAGCTACAAACCTGCTTCTTAAGTGAGGTACTTCTTTTGTTGCCATAGTTTTCCTTGTGTGGTACATAACATGGCCATTCAGTAGATGCAGCTAACTTTATTTTATTGCAGTGTAACATTGTTAAGTTTAGACCAGACCAGTTGAATAACACTGCCAATGTGACTTTTTTTTTGGCCAGGCAGCGTGTGCACGCACGCGCGCGCACACACACACACACACACACACACACACACACACACACACACACACACACACACACACACAC
>JABJVR010023171.1:0-37826 GCA_025773905.1 Chitala chitala
CTGTGCATATGCGTACTTCGGTTAAACTGAGTGCAGTTTTCTGAACCAGCAACGGGACTCTTTTTACTGTCACTTGTCACTGCCACCGATGTGAGCTCAGCTCTCGGTTCATGTGAGCCCCACCCCCCCACAACCCCCCAAAAAGCGCGGTTTTTCCACAGACAAATAAACCAGAGCAATCTTTGACCAGCACAGTGCAGATGACACCCTGTCAAATTGCACAGAAGAGCAGCCCCTTTGTGGACATCGTGTGCTTTGGAATGACCCACAGCAAGACAAGTGTCATTAGAACCTTACTCAGATTACGCTAAACCAGATCAAATTTCAAAGGATCGTGAAAAAACTACAGTTTGAAATGATAGCATGTTTTGCAAGATGCTTTCACAATCCAGCTAAGTTTAGAAGACATTCACAAATAAAAAAAATAATAATTTTAGCATATTTTTGAAAACTGGAAACTCTCAGTCGCTAGCGTTTAATCCAGTACATGAATTTTAATACTTTGTTAAACAATGTAAACTTTTATGGCACTTGGATACTTGAGGTGGTTTATAATAGATTATTAAGCAAAAGCAGTAAAACCTCAGCAATGCTTATTTTCAGCAGAATCATTATGACATCTCATGGTGCTCTCAGAATAAACTTTGTAAATATGCTTGTATAATAATAATTTAAAAATTATTTCTTGGTTTTTATGTTAATTCCTTTTATTATCTATATAATTGAAGAAAGCTAAATCCTTATATCAACATAGTTTTTCATTATTATTAATAATGTTGGCTTTATGTCTGCAGTTAAAGAAAACATTGACTAAAAATACTCAACCTCCTGCCAGTGTCATATTATGCAGCAATTTCATCTTTTCATTGTGAAATTTTAAGAAAGGTCAACACATTAAAGGGAATTAGAGCTCCCAAATTAACCTAAATCCCATTTTTGATTTGTGAAATGGTTTCACTGTGTAACCATTTCATTGTGTCAGTTTCAACGGGTTTAGGAAAAATTAGGCAATTTAATCATGACATCAAAGTCATACTTAAGAATAACCCTTAGTGTTTATGTATATGTTCAGGTGTGTGCGCTCTGAATGAGACACTAGGTTTGGGGTTTAATGGAGGCTTTTTCTACCAAAGGGGATTCAGCTCAGCCATTCAAAGGAACTGCAACTTTGCCCCAGCATGCTTTGGGGCAAGGGACGCCAAGAAAAACAGGAGATGTATGCAGATCTTTGAACAGGATACTCAACATCCTGCCTTTCACCCAGCAAACAGTGCGATATTTTCACTGCGCCCCTACTCTTCTGCACCCCCCCCAACTTTGCGCCCCTCAAGATCCCAGCCGCGCTCTCTGACGAGTGACAGCTTTTTCCAGCACGTGCCGTTTTGAGACGTGTCAGACTCATATTATTGACTCTGCCTGCATCTAGCCCGTGGGTCCAGCAATTCGACTTTATGTAGCCAATTTAAAGAGCTGGAATAAGGCTTTGGGGAGAAGGTCCTTTGTGCAGATGCTCACGTATTAAAAGCAGGCAAGAGGAAATGAGCTGTGATACCTGACAATGCTCTGGCTGCTCTCCTGTGCAATATCAACCACTAGAAGTCTGTTACAGTCACACACCCCAAAAAGCAGAACTGGACCACAGAGAGCTGTTCAAGATACTCCAGGTGTGAATTTGCAGTGCTGTGGGCGCGAGCTAGGTTCTGCAGTCAATGTGTTGTGGGTTAATTTGGGATTTTCACATGAGCCACTTGCTTTGCTCCAGAGAACACAAAGGAGCTCACGTAAACATTAATTACCCACGTTTGCAAATGAAATTTCAGCGGGAAAAGGTTTGCAAAGTGTATGGTGTCACTAAGCACACTGTGTCTGATTTTTATTATGGTGGAAAAAACTTGCCTAATTCAGTGATTCCCAACCACTGTGCCATGGCACATTAATGTGCTGTTAGGGACCATCAGGTGTACGATGGGAATTTATGCAATCCAATTATCCAGTGATCATTATATTTCATTATATATACTTTTTGTGACGGGTGGCGTGGTGGTTAGCACTGTCACCTCGCACCTCCAGGCCTGGGGTTCGATAGCTGCCTTGGGTCTGTGTGTGTGGAGTTTGCATGTTCTCCCTATGCTGTGTGGGTGTTCTCCGGTTTCCTCCCACAGTCCAAAGACATGCAGGTTAGGTTGATTGGGGTGTCCAAATTGCCTGTAGTGTGTGTGTGTGTGCCCTGTGGTGGGTTGGCACCAATCAACCTAACCTACATGTCTTTGTGTGTCCTGTGCCCTGTGTGTTCTGACGATGGGCTCCAGGCTTCCCTGTGACCCTTAACAGGATGTAGCGGTATAGAAGATGACTGACTGACTGACTTTGTGACATTTGTGTTTGCTGGTGCGCCATGGGATTTTTCACATGTAAAATATGTGCTGTGGCTCAAGAAGGGTTAGGAAACACTGGCTTAATTGGGCTACTTTGTACTTAACGTTATGATGCTATGCAAGCTGCATTAGTGTACATACTTGTGTGCGTAATTTATATTAAGTAGAGGGTTAAAACCTACGCTCATGGTTAGACAAAGGAACTACTGAGTGAAAGTTTTATTTCTGAACTTTTTTTTATCACTTCTGGGCAAAACACAGCTGAGTTTCCGCATGGGGAAATCGGCCACATTTTTCCATGCATAGACATACACTCTCCACATGATTTTAACAGTGTCCATGTTTGCTTTTAACATACTGCTGATTCAACAGCAGATATTCTGACATGTCTGTTTAAGTAACAAAAAATGTTCCTTACCTGTTCGATAAGCTTCTTCTCAAAATTATCAGCAATGGTGAAAAGTTGAACTGACCAGCTGATGTCACAGCCAAAGCTGGCCATACTGCCCTGGTGGCTTTTGCTGCTGTTGCATGTAACTTGTGCATGCATCGCATTTATTTGGAGCGTACTTCAACACCCACGTGCCTTTTGTTTTTTTGTCGAACAATGGGATACATGGGATGCGATCAGACAATTTATAACATCAAAGGTACATGCATTATCCAAGTATGTATATACCAGGCGAGTTATAGGCCATGTTATATATCTAATACAGTAAAGAAACAGTCCATGTGTAACTATTCGGATGAGATGAAATTCAGGACGTCATTAAAAGGATTTTAATAGTCTTATTTTTTATATTTTTAATTAACATTCTATACTGTTTTCGAAAACTGAAAAGTTATGTGTGGAATTACTGCAGGATATGCGAGACGGATGTCTCGTGTATGCGCACATATCTGCCGGTAAACGTTTTAACCAGATCTAAGTTTAATGCTGATAGGAAAAATCATTTGGCTGAGTTACAAAAACTTGTTGCGGTGCGCACATGAAAAGATGAATTTTTGTCAATACGTGCGTGCGTGTGTGTGTGTGTGTGTGTGTGTGTGTGTGTGTGTGTGTGTCCGGGACGTTAAACATGCTCTAAAGATAGCTGCACTGAAACAGATATTTAAAGTATTGGACACAGCCCCCATTAAATATTGCCTTGCTCTGTGGATGGACCATATTATATAATAAATTTGCGTTCTACATTGACCAAATATTTCAAAGGTCTGTAAAAGAAATATGGAGCACCGGGTGGGACAGTGACCTAATCAGTAGTACTTCACAGCCTGTCTCTCGTATTTCGATGTTTGGTCCCACACCCCCACATTTTGCAAACACGCTGTTGTGGAAAAAACTGAGACTTCAAAGTGTACTGACTTAATGTCGATGGGTCATTGTGCATGTGCTACCTGTTATTAACATTGAGTGTATATTGTAACATTTTTCACAATGTGATCAGAGAACTAAAAATGTTGAGCTGTAAGTAACATTCTGTCTTAGAGTTATAATCAGTGCATAAATATGTATAAAAGCTTCAGAACGCCTCCTGCACCATAGCCTGACTAAGTCAATAGTATCCTTCTGAGAATGGTTCCACGCTACACTGACACGGATGTCAGGCTTGGTGAGGCCCACTCTGCCCCCCTGCCGGGACAGTCGGTGGAGACCCGCTTGGACCCCTGTCTCGGACGGGCCAGGCCGGGCCGAGCCAAGATAACGCGAAACAGATGTGGGCAGGTTCTGGGCCGCATTCACCATGGGAGGCATTATTAGAGAGGCAGCACTGGCATGGTCCAGAGAGTTCCACATTACTCAGGATGTCAGAGGCGAACCACTAAAACCTCCTCACCAAGGACTGCAAGGGAGGTGCTCATTACTTCAGTCAGGCCACGAGTAGGTCTACACGGGGCATGAAAAACCAAAAATAATAATTAGGCAAAAGTATGGCACTCTGTTGAATTCTGTTTGCTTTTTCAGCCTTTGAAATCTTTCCTATTTGCCTAAGTTTTGGTCTACTCTGTCCACGCCTGCGTCTTCTGTGATTAATTCTCCCAAAATGAACTGAAAATACAACCCAAAGGCTGAGGACCTGAAAACAAGCACCACAGTACTTATTCTCAAAAAAAACATAAATTAATATGCATACACAGAAAGCACAACTCTTGCGTCCCAAATTCTCAGTGTTGCATATATGTTAAGTTACTAATGATTTTATTATTTTTTTATTTGGTTGAAGGGCATGTATTGAGTAGTTTTAACCAACTGTAAATGAGATACGTAAATCATGACTTGCTAAGAAACCCTTCAGTCTTAATTAATTAGAAAGCTCTCACAAAAATAAAAATCCACAGGGGGACCTGCTAGGGCAAAGGAAGAATTTTTTACAGCTCTGATTTACAGCTTGACGTAAAAGTGCACATAACATGTTCAACACGTGAGACCCATTGGTTTGGGGGAGCATCTTCAACCGTCCCAGACACAGTGTACACTGTACTGGTCTTATACATGTTCATTCTTCTTTGGCTAGTGTTTTCTAAGCAGTGATGATAACTTATATGAGCAATGGAAATCAGAGAATCTTGTGTACAAATGTAGTGTATTTATTCTTAAGCAAAAATATCAATAGCAGTTGGGTAAGTGATTATGAGATTTTTTTCTGTCAGGTGGAAATGTGTTTTTTTTTACTTGTTCGTCTGTTTTTACATAAACACACAAATCGATGTTGCGATTTTTCATTTCCTGAATGCTGACCTCAAAGTGCTCCTACGTCCCGGTCAGTGAAATAAATGTCACGCAGCAGACCTGGAGCCGTATATCAGCTCTGCTTGGCTTCAGGCCGACCCCCCAGGGGGTGGGGGGGGAACCACCCTGCCGGAGAGAGGAGCGTGGTGCGGCAGGACAACTGGTCAGAGGCCCATGTCGCCACATGAGCGCTGGCACACCGATGGCTTCACGGTGAGCTCAGGGTCAGTTCACTCACAGAGAAAAACACAGAAGATCACCGAGGGGGGAAGGCAGCAAAACAGAAACAACATGCTTGTGGCGGCGCATCCACACCAAACGCTGAGTGTTCAGTGCCCTTCAAGTCACACAGTTTGCCTGCCACTTTTTTTTAAATACTGTGGTCAAAATTCATAGCAGTCTGGGTTATGGGTTCACGGCTGGTTTAGGTCTGCTGTATATATTTGCATATTTCTGTCAGAGACTTCAAAGTGTTTCACAAGAACTTGAACAGGTATGGCATGGCAGAAATGGAAAAAGAAGAAAATAGAAAGGTATCTGCTGTAGAAACCCATGCTTTAATGAGGGTAATAATAATAATAATAATAATAATAATAATAATAATAAATCAGATGCATTTGCAGTAGAACCATCATAATGAAAAGTACACTTCACGTTACTTGCCAGATTGACACTCTCCACTGATTATCTTATTACACATAGTGAGGGCAGCTCCTGCTTTAATGTTTTATTCTTTGCACTGTCAATTTTCTGCAGATTTCCACCATCGTCCTCAGTCTCTCTTTTTTTTCCTCCAGCAGAGCAATTTATGTTGGACTGTTTCCAAAACTGCAAATGTTGCACAGGTAAGCAGTGTCAGAGGGAGGAACTTGTTCTTTTCACTCTGCATGTCATTTGTTGACAAAGACAGCCCTTTGACGTTTAATTGGTTGCCACACCGGGCCTTCTGCCACTCAGCACTGCAGGCTAGGTGTCACCCAGCTGCCATGATTCCACTTCCTCATGGGTACGCTATTACATATCCTATGAAGTCCAGTGAGGAGTGTGTCAGAGGTTTTAATAAGGAGAAGAATTTCTAGTGGAAATAAACATTGGCTGTGGCCCTGACTGTACTCACTAAATATAAGGTATCAATTGTTCAAGCTGGTCAGCTGGAAAGGAAGGCATGGCATGGGAAGTTTTCCCAAAGTCCTTTTCAAGCTGTTCCAAAAGAACTAGACTCACTGTTAGTTTATTGGAGATATTCAGCCTTGTACTTCAAGGGGAAAAGCTGGATTTTAGTGAGAGAAATAAATGCCTGGCTATTAGTCTGTGATGTTTGGGGACAGAGTTTGGCTTATAGGCCCTTAACTGTGAAAATTATTGGTATGAAAATATTGGTGTAGCCTTGCATAGAACCTGTCAGTGGATCGTAACTGCATAATAAATAGAATAATGATAGGAAAATCATAGATGTAGATTTGGGAGCGGGGACGTATTTGGAAGGGAGTGAATTGTCACCCCCAGTCAGCATGTATTCTGCTTATTTTAATCATATAATGGATTACATGCCATATGTAATGTGTCCCCTCCCCCAGTGCTGAAATGAAACCTGTGCCACTGTAATAAATACAGCTTTAATAAACTCTGTCTGGCTTGCCAACCTACATAGTTTCACAGCTGCCTGGCATGGCACATGCTCGCATGCCCGCACACACACACACACACACACACACACACACACACACACACACACTATATATATATATATACATATACATATATAGACACACATACACATACACGGTAGTCTACTCTAGATATGTTCTTTAGTACCTCAACACACACCGCAGTAACTCATAGCTTTGTTCCTATTGCTGCTGTCCTGTATAACTCTTATTACAGACATTTACTGCCATTAGATAGGATTGTTCTGCTGTCCAAAGGTACTTGTACTTTATAACCCTACAGCTTCATAAAGATATACTGGATAAAGGTAGGATTAGAACCAATCTTAAGGATAATAGGCCTATACCCTCTGAGTACATGTGGTCAACTGATCTTGGACTCTATGATAGCCGATGTCATTAAAAGCCATCTCAGTAGGATGGACAAACCATCCTGTAGCAGTAAGCAGTTACAGCATCACTGTTAAAAAGCAGGCCCATCAAAGGACATCTATGGCTTACTAGAAACAGACCACTACTGGGAGGTGGCCTCATTTTATATTCTTGTTAAAGGAGGTGGTACTGGATTACATATTAGACCTTAAAAGGCTAAGGCCAATAAAACAAACTCATAAAAACCATAACTAAATGCACTTCTGATTTCATCATACAGTGCCTCTTAAAAGTGGGTGTTATGTTCAATCCAATGTCCAGCCACTGGTGTTTTAAAGCAAGGGGACAGTGTAGTTGCCACAAAAACCAGAAAACAGATTTTACAGCAGCTTTTCTGTTAGATTCAGTTCCGATTTGTAGTGTTTGCATTGCATTCTGGGATTGTGGGAAAGGTTCATGCAGAAAGGTATTGTGAGATGTGATGAGCTGTACAAAAATCTGCTCTCTCAACTCTTCTCTCTTATCACTTGGATTTTTGTCTTTGTTGAAGCTCTTATGAGTGAATCGGACGTTGTGTAATGCTGTTAAAGGCTTTAAGTCATCAGCGATCATGTTAGTGAATCTGTGGAGCTCTTTACATATTGGATTCCAGTAAGGAGATTTGCTTGCTTTGAGAGAAGAGCTTTTAGCACAGAGCTGAATGATCGCAACATTCAATACCCAGTGTTTCTGTGATGTTCTCCCAGCACTGAGGCAATAAAAGCAACAATGCAACAAAAGGCTAATGGTAAAGGATGCAAGCGGTAATGACCTACTGACCTCTCACCTTTGACAGGAAGCATGTCATGATGTCCAGCTGAAGTTCACTTCCACAGTAGTTTCAATTCACAGGGCACAGGAAATTGCACAGAGTTTTAACTAGTTTGATGACAAATTAGGGGACTTGTCTCTCAAAAGGTTTTTAAGAGCCAAAGAGCTGTCAGCACTATTAAACCCAGATGACAACATGTGCACATGTACAGCTGTATCTGTGGATGAAGTGCTTTTGAAACTCACAGTGCAGCTACATTTGCTAGTGATGTCACTGGAAAGGTGGGACAATATCTTGCATTGATTTTTTGGTCCAGGAGGTATATGCGTATTTGACAACACCTGAAATGAGATAGGTGCAAACAGCAAACTCCACATATTGAGCCTGGACTCTATCGTATGTTCAGTAATATTAGCCAGATGACACCGACTTGTGCATTTGTTTTTCTCAGTAGGTGAAGCCCACCAGTAAATTTTGGTGGGCAAACTTTCATTTGTTAGGTGTGGGTCCTTTCAGAGCCACTGTGTGCAAACTCTTCAAACCAAGCAACCCACATGTGAGCCACATGTGGTTCTCAGCCATCTTTCACAAATGTGTTTTTAACACAGCCCTCATGCATCTCTTGCACTATTCTAACACTATTCTTTCAGTCTATTCCATAAAAGTAGACAGGTCATATTTTTTATGATACACATTCTGCGCTATATGTTTACCCAGAGTGACCTCTGATTGGGTGATTTTTTTAGTCAAATTGTGAAATGGCAGGTTTAAATTCCCTGTGAATGCTTAGAGTGCCCTCTGATTGGCTGACACTGTCAAATTGTGAAATGGCAGATTTTAATTTCCTGTGTATATATAGAGTGCCTTCTGATTGGCTATAGCTCTGTCATGATTTGATCTGAAGCTGTACTCACAGTCATAGGCTCCTGATTACCTTCAGCTCTTGTCTAGGTAAATGTTTGATGACACCAATTTACTTATTTAATTGTTCTATTGATTGACAAGTCTAGCATTTTTTAAAAAGTCATTTTCATATTGCTCTCCCAGGTTGAGAACATGCTAGTGTAAACTGTTAGTGTGTCTGGGTCTGTGTTGCATGAAGCCTTGAGAACCAAAACCAGGCGTACTTCAGCCACTTCTGTTGCCCGACATGACCCTTGAAAGTCGTCAAAACTTGAATACTTGAAAGTCGTCAAAACTATCACATGGGAACGGAAACACTTCTTGATTACCCAGCAGTCCGTGAGTTTGACTTGAACCCATGCAAGGTCCCTGTGTGCCAGGGGTGGGTGCTTCAGGTGACAGGCCCCACCCTGCAGGATGTCCTGTCTAGGAGGCCCAGGGGAGGCTTGACGTCATTTTCTTGACCCGCAGTTTCCAGCCAAGACAAATCAAAAAAATCTGCCCTGCCGTATCTGGCAGTGTCACTCTAAGCGGGTGGAGCTTGTCAAACAGAACACTCAACTGAGTGGCCTGTTCAGTTACGGACATGGTCAATGACAAGATATGTACATTGTGTAAGTCAGATTGTTTATTGTATTCCCAGTGTTACTCACAGATTTAGCTCATCTGTATTCTACATATAGACTGGTACTGTTCCTTCTCTTACATTTGACAACAGCTAGCAACTGAAGAGGTGGTCCACAAATAACACTCATGCATAATATATGGTTATTATGGGATTGGTTTTAGGGCAGTCTGCATGTGTCTTAAACATGTTTGATCTGTTTAACTGATAGGTCTGCTCATTCTCTTTCTCACTCAGAGAAAAATCCATTACAGAAGGACGAGGAGTTCACATGCCAGCAAAAGGAGTCACACATGAACTTTTCCAGGGAATTATATAAATCTCTAAGTTAATAAAACTCTTAATCGCTTGTACTGAAAATCTTATAGTAAAGTTTATCTAACATTTAAAAAGGGTTGGACTTCATCAGCACAAGTGGTCTGCCCGCATGAGGCAGTGGTGCTACCCCAACTCCCCCTTCAGGGTTGCTGTATGTATAGACATTGTGGACTAGAAATGGTATGACAAATGCTCTGACTTACAGGAGTAAAAACTGGTGAAGAAAACATGTAATTTCACCCATGACTGCAGAAGCATGCTTCTCTGTGAAGGTGACCTACCTCAGTTATCCTCTTTTTACCTCATGCTATGCATAAAGTATTTCAATGTTCTCCAAAGCTAAAATGAGAAGTCCTTGTTTTCTGCAGAAGAATGCGGTTGCAAGGCATTAAAAGGTCTGCCTATTGTGCCGACTGTTTCATTTCTCCCACGGAATCTTCCACTCAGCAGCTAGTCTATTCGGGTCAACTGGTCAGTCACAAACTGAGCAGTGATAAAGAAGAAGTGGAGCACAAGTAAACATGGCACGTGTTGACCTCTTAAGCTACCTTTCATTAGTTCATAACCCTATTAGGATGTGCCATCTGTTTTTCTGCTGAAATGGATGATCTTTGAAGAGCCCACGTTGGTATGTTTTTTTGCAAGTGGAAGCCGATGTGAAGTTACCACCAATATTCATAATGTCCAGTAAAAACGATTCCTTGCAGCCTTTCGCTGCTGAAGAGCTTGTTGTATCCTAGGTGTAGCAACTTAGCCAATGTTTTGATGGTTCAATAATAGTTTGAAGCTATAACCAAGAATTTGTATAAGAATTAAGTTTGTAGAATGATGACAACACACTTAGGTGTAACAACTCGGCATTCTCTGACAGCGTGTTGGGGCACCGAGGACATCACGCCAAGGACTGCACTTCCGCTTGATTCTACACTGGCCAACAACAACAGGAATGCATTGGGTTTTAAGACAGGAAGTGACCACCCCGGCAAACGTTAATGTACATCCCGTGATCGTTTTAGTTGGGCTAATTTTAAAGTGCATCGGTATCGAGGTCTGAAAACAGCGCAGTTTCTGTGTGAACTCTTAAACAAAAAGCTAAATTTAGAGAGTAACTCCTGAGCTTTGGAACAATAAGAGGAAGCTTCGTGTTGGAAGAGATGAATTTGTCTGGTCACACCCACCGTGGAATCTCTACGTGGTACAGTCTTAGGCCGTATGTGTACTTTTAGGTGAAGACCTGACCTTGTTTTTCTGTCCAGAACAACTTAAACAATGTTCAGCGTTTAGCCACTTTTGCAGCAGTGACATTAACCCTACACAGGAAAAGTGGTGTGGAAAATGGATGGAATGGATAAATTTAAATAAACTTCAAGGTGAAATCTGTAACTCCAGAGCCCCAGGTGATTTAGATAATCTTTAAGTCACCAGTTAATATCCTTAAAGTCCATGCTACCAGCTTAAAAATCACTTTAATATTTAATCAAAATTTCCTCTTTGGTCATAAACATACAGAAATGACATTTTGAGACTTTACAGCCACCAAAGTCTTGAAAACTTTTAAAATACCTAATGGTGTGTGTCAACACTATTATCTTATTTTGCCACGTGACCTGTCTTTATTATGTTTTTGGCTCATCCTTAAAAAGAGTTGGGTTATGTCACAGATCTGGTAAATGTGTTGAGGAAAATACGTGTGAACCTGATACAAAGTCACCTATTTAAATTCCACAGGCTTCAGTAAGTCCCACAGTGCGAAAGTGCCTTCAGGAGGGAAAGGGAGGGACTGGGCGAGGATGTGTCTGTGCTATCCAGGGCTGCTTCCCAGAATAAGGAGCGCACCTCGAGCCTGTTTATACTGTCACATTGTCTGCCCCAAGGGCATGTGCTTGCTGGCCTCTGTGACAGGATTTCCAGCCTGAGGGCCCTGTAAGGATACCTCCTATTAACATTAACATATTTCCCTGAAGAAGCCACCATGTTAACAGAAAGCTTCTCCCTGTACCATGAAATTGAAACTGGGTTTCGTTGAGCATCTGTTTCCTGGGGCAGATTTGCTTTTATATGCCAACAATTTCGTTAGCATTTTTTTATTGTTGAGCTACAGATGCTTTTTAGTCAATTAATATTGAATGTGATTTGAACATACCAAAAATACACACTTACGGTTCAAGCCACAGGCATATACCTTTGAGGTCCTTGCAGTTAAAGACAAGAGGAATTGCTATGTAACTTTAATGTATTCTAACAGTGATACAGGTATTAGTGCAGTGCTAGGCTTGGCTCCCCCACTCAAAATACATGTCTGATTTTGACAGTTTCCCACTTCTGCTTATTCACTTTACTGACTTTGGGAAAATACTATACACAGATGCATAGATATAAATGTGTATGAATGTACATAATAAACCATTTTATGACCTAAACCATCTTCTGTAGTTTTGAGTCTGAAAGCTGGGGAGCTCTAGCTCCATTTGTTCATTGCAGAATCCATGAGCGTCCCTGGAAGTGTCAATGTTATTAACCCTTTGAGGGACTGCTCAGCTATTTGATAAAGGCATTTTACAATAAAGAAACTGCATTGTCTGAGTTTAAAAATATATTGATTTTGGTTTTTGTTGCCCCATGGAACTCAGAAATGTAGCTAAATATTTTTATGTAGTTTTTCTGGGTGTGACCTTGAAAGGGATAATAATCTGGCTTCCAATGTCACAGACCTTTATGTTTGCAAGTGGTTTTAAATTGTATGAAAATACCACAGATGTCATTGCTAATATATCTCCCTGTAATGTAATGCTTATGTTATTAATGTGAAGGCATTTGGAGAAAATGTAATTGTGATTGTACACTCGCTCAGGGCAGTTGAGGGTCGGAGAACATTCATCAGCCTTTACTCGGTTTTTGTTCATCACACGTCCCACAATTCAATATGTTGTTTTACCTAATTACAGTTAGATTGTGCTCTTTGTTTGTTTAACTCTTATAGTTTCCTAAATCTATGAATTCAGAGCAGAGCTAATAAAAATATGATCCTGTCTGTATAATGGCCTTCTTGCATGATAACTTTATTGGCTCCAGGATACCCGCTAACCACATATGTTCCACTTGGGCTCCAGGTTCTGTTAATGACGCTCAGATATTCATTGCCTGAGGCTGTATTCTGTAGCTTCTACATTCAGTACACCTCTTCACTGCCACATGTGGTTGGCACTATTCTAACACATCTTCATTGCCACCTGTAGTTGGCACCTCTCTGACACGTCCTCACTGCCACCTAGGGTTGGCACCACCTTTGCACGCTTTTTGAAAATAAACACATTTATTCCATGTTCATTTCAACAGTATAATTGAAATTCCTTGCATGAATACGGATTTTGTAGTTAATCTTTACTATAGCATTGGTGCTTGAGCCAGTTATCAATTAAAAACAGCAAAAATCTATTATATATGCTGTATATCTTCGTTCAAAACTCCTTTGAGGCTTTGAGATAATTAAAAGTGTTGGAGAAAAAATATTTAGTTTATTCTCACATCATCTCGACTCATTGGTCCACTGATTTCTGAAGGTTTAATTTGCTGTGTGGTTAATTTCCGCTTTTCTCCAGCGTTAACGTGTCATTTGTTAGCCTGCCAGCCTATACTGTGAATGTCAGGGGTTAACCGTTCACCGTTAGCCTTTCCGCCAGTGCCCGCGGGTACAGTAGCAGCAGAGGTAAGCAAGGCGTTTTTTAGTGGCCTGCGTGTTGCTTGTTTTATTGAGGGGAAAATGCAGAACACATGGCAGTGCTGCCGGAGCAGCTCTGCCTGGGCGCGGGTGATTTGTGGGTGTGATGAAGCTGGTCTGGGCTAGTGAGGAGGCTAAACTCCAGGCTGCTGGGAGCCAGTGCAGACCTCTCCCATCCCCCCAGCAGAGCCAGCCCGATAGGTCATAAGGGCCTCGCATCTGGAATGCTGCAGGCATGTAGTGTTTATCACAGAGGCAGCGTTGCTGAAATAGGGCCATCAGTCATCAGCATGGCCCTCGGTCTGCAGTGTGAGCACCCTCTGGGTCCATCAGCACCCCTGCCCTTATCTCTGCTTTATGGGCTGGGGGGTGAGGTCTCACATGCAGGAAACCAGCCTTTCACAGGTAACTCTACCTCCTTATTATGAGCGGAGGGCAACAGTAATGGTTTATAGTGGTTTAAATCTCGCTCTCATTCACTTTACTGTATCACATTTGTCACCATGCAAGCACAATGGGTGACCGAATTCGAACCCGGGTCCTCACAGCCCACTGTGAGTTACGAGACAAGGGGATTAGCCCACTGAGCTGTTGTTCTGCGTACTGGGGGATTTATACTGTAGCAGTTTACACAGCGATACACAGGCCTAATACAGACAGCTCTCTAGACATGTAATTGCAACATACATAAATACATATTTATGCAAGACATTTCCGAAAAAAAAATCTGCATAACATTTGTGGAAAATGCCTCCAAAAGAGAAACATGCACGAAGCTCAAGTCGAAAGTTTGCACTACCCACTGCACTTAGAAACCATGAGCAGCTGCACTTGGGGAAATTGCGACATGCAGAAACTTTACTCAGCTAATGTGTCACGGAGCACATTAATTATGTATGTTAGGAAATATCTACAAGATTTTCTCATGTATATACTGTATAAACACTTATGTCCTATTGGCTTTTTTGTGGGCAAACCTGTGATCGTTTGTGACAGAACCAATATAAAGTTTTCAAAAACCTTGAATTTGACATCTGTGCTGTGCTGTGCTGTGCTGTGCTGTGCTGAGCTGTGCTGTGCTGAGCTGAGCTGTGCTGTGCTTTGCTGTGCTGTCCCGTGGCACAGAATCATGCTCTTCTGTCACCAGATATAACCTGGAATAACAGTGCAGACGCACATATCAGGGAAAAACAATCACCCTCCTACTGCTTACATGGGCACAGAGGAAGATCCAGAGTGTTTTTTCTGCAAAGGCCCCAAGTCAACTGATAAGAGTTCAAAGAAAGAAAAAAAGCCGTGGAAAGTTTCTCAAGTAGAGATCCTGATATGTTAAGAAACTATTTGGTGAGTCCAAACCAGTATGAAGAATACCAGATAAAATGAAGACTGATGGGGCAGGGGGGCTTCTGTGTGTGTGTGTGTGTGTGTGTGTGTGTGTGTGTGTGTGTGCGTGCACACGTCTGTGTTTACAGGCCAACACTCTGCTTTATCTTTTCACACTCAGACGAGAGCCAACAGCACGATCCGTTGTCCCACTCCCCCCACAGAGACACTGTTCGCTGTTTACACAAGCCACCACTCGCATGCTGTAAGCAGCTATGTAGCCTCAACCTTCACTGGGGAGGAATAGGGGGGTAAGCTTGACCTCCGTTTCTGCACTCTGCACCACAGACTACTGGAGCAACTGCATGAGTGTTAAAATTTCCTGTTTTTCATTTCAAATATTATTAAGACCTGAAGTCACGGATCAGAGCTCAGTTTAATTCCCCAGAAAGTAGCTGGAAACAAGCAGGACTTTGGTTACAGAGCACTGATGGGTTAACCTTATCAATCTAGTTAAAGCCAGAGCTTTGTGTAGGGTAAGATAGCGATAAGATTATAAGAACTAGTACACAGTCTCAGAGATATATGGTTGGTCATTTAGGATTTTGGTCATTATCTTTCATGTATCCATTTGTCAGACTGCAGATTACCCTGATTAGACTTTATTTGTACCACTTGTGTTCTCCAAAACCAGGGGCAATTAAGGTGATAATTAGATTTACTTATACATTTACTTTTACTCTTCTCTCAAAGAAACTGGCACTGAGTTTTCAACATAGAGTGTATCACAAATCGATGTGTGCCAAACTGTGCATTACTCAGACAGACTCCTCACAGACATGGGGTGATGTAATACACACTCACTTTTTCCCTGAATTTCCCAACATTAGCGTGGAGAGAAGCGCCAAGAAGGCAGCTTGGAGGAGATGGAGTTATTCCCTGTTGTTCCAAAGGCGAGTGGGACTGACAGCAGCTTCTGCTCCTCAATTTGTACTGAACACAAACCTCTGCTGTTTCTGCATAGCCGACATTGTCCAGACCTGACAAATCTCTCATCAGTTGCGAGTGAAAGGTCTTTGCTGGTGAGCAGGTATGGTGTGTGGGTATGTTGAGTCTCCCAACATCTCCCACATCTGCACTGTATTCTGTTATGGGAGACCCACCATTTGTTAGGCCTGATGAATAAATCTGAGGGCAGGTTTAACTGCTGCCAAACTCACTAATCTGATGGCCCACCTTGCTTATGTCAATGTGCCAGTCAGGAACTTGCCAGGAGCAATTCTGAAACACCCTCAACTGTTACAAATCCATTTTCAGCACATCTGCTATAAATGGTAACCGTATTCCTGTGGAATATAAAACAGGCCAGCCCGTGAAAAGTTTATTTTTGTACGTTTAAGATTTTTGCTAATCCAGTACTGAGAACCTCTGTTTTTCCTTAGATTTCTCTTCTGGAAAAAGATAAACATCTCTGTTCATCTTAGCAGTTATTCGGTAGTGGGAGGGATATACGTTGTTTTATTATTGTCAATGATATTCTCATTGGAGCTTTCAAAAGAAGGCACACGTTTCTCTGATGCTGATTAGGCATGAATTAGGACTAGCGAACCCTCCATTTACGATTCCCTCACTCCAGCCTGTGTGACACTAGTAAAGTAACTGCACCACAATTTACTTTGCTTTGTTAATGCAAAAAGCAGCCTTTACCACTTGCAAATCACAAAGCAACACTTTTGTGTCAGTTATATTGCAATGCCAAAGTCATAAAAAACACAATAATTTATGGTGATAGTTTTGCCTATATTTATTATTCTTTGGCAAGTCCTTCTATAAGGGGGTTCATGGTGGGTTCTGTTGGTTTCCATGAAAAACCCTGCTTATGGTGGCAGACTTTGACACTCAGACATTTATCCCATCCATGGTCACTCCCTTATTATTACATCTACAAACTTGTTTGAGGGAACGGTGTGAGAGAAGTACAGCCACAGAATCAAAGAGAGGTTCTTCTTTTAAAGAAAGCTGCAGGGGGGCAGGGGGTGGAAGTGTCTGAATGGAAGTGAATGGAAGTACTGCTACTTCCGTTCACTAACAACTCGATCTTTGAAAAGCAGCTGCTCTTGTACAGACCATCACACCCCATCTGCCCTCTGCCTGCATTTTTCTCTGTTTCATACCACTGTTTCTACAAGCACA
Organism: Chitala chitala; assembly: GCA_025773905.1. NCBI lineage: Eukaryota > Metazoa > Chordata > Actinopteri > Osteoglossiformes > Notopteridae > Chitala > Chitala chitala. Next base: position 17,037 of record JABJVR010023171.1, read on the forward strand.
GCTTGCAGCTTGCCTTATGATAGTTATTATTCAGCGCATGCTTCTGCCTGACGTGGGTTTGGCGAGCGCAACGCTTACGCGGCCATCCTTCTTCTCCTTCTTGTGCCCAGGTCCAAAGTTCTCCTCCTGCAGGGGCCTGACTGGTTCCTCCCCCCCCTCCCACCCGGAGACTTCAGATCTTTATGGTCACACATGGGAGGCAGGCCTTCTCAGAGCCCTGTTTTTTTGTCTCCTTGTTTACCAGCCTGGCTGCTTTTGGTTCCACTGTTTAGATCAAGCCGATAAGGACACTGGAGGTGACAGACATGGCTTCCTTCTCTGTGGTGAGAAAGCCTCCTGTGAGATCGTTTGAGAGCCTCGGAATGTTAGGCTGACCAACAAGGTCCCTTTCATACAGAATTTAAAGAAATTCTGAGACTGTATCTGCAGGGTTAGCAATAAGCCATACCAAACATTCTGTGTGACAGCCTGTATCGGAGTAAGAAAACCCAGTTGAAACCCCTGGTAGTCAGGACTCTGATTAGCCCTGTAACCGAGGGAGTCAGGTCTTTAGCTATGCAGGCTAATACTGTTGTCTGGTAACTTTGAGCAGGCTGTAGCTGTACTGGTTTGAACCTTGGCAGGGTTGCCCGCATTATAAGCATCAGCACAACAGGTTATGAGAGAAATTGTAAATATTCTTAAATAAGAATTTAAGTTACATTTTTAAAGAAAAACAAAGGCCTGCACCTTTTTCATTTGAACTACTATACTCAGCGAAGAGACCAGAACACTGCCCAAATGCCACTGGGGCCTACAGCCAGGCCTCTTGGTCTGGTCTGTGCAGGGTGGAAAGGCAGGACGCTGAATAGCTTTAACACAGAAAGTCGCATATTTCACACTATTCTACAGCTCGTGGGAGTCTACGACCACATCAGTGAGAACTGAAACTGCTATAAATAAATGTTACACAAATACCACAAATGTATATTTTCTGGCTGGCTGCTAAAACATTTGCGCTTTATTCTCTGGGTTTTCCAGGCTTGTTTCAGCCAGGATAAAATCCAACGAAAATATTCCTTTTAACAAATCTTAGTATGCAGTTCTAGGAAAACCTGTGCATTTTGTTTGGGGTCTGAATGCCTCTAAGACTTTATTTGCTATGCAGATCACAGGTGTAAGAGCAGTGCTGTCATTTGGTTGGGGGGTTTAACGGGAAATAGATTTTCCTTTGCATTGTAGAGAACATTTGCCATGGTTCATTTCCTGGACTAAATGCCAGTGTGGCACAATAATACAGACCACCTGTAAAGCTGTTTCCACATACCGAGTACAGAGAGCAGGGAATGAGCTCACTCCCAAAAATACCTTTTGTTACTGTATCATAATCTGCCACAGTGGGGACTTGATGGATACGTTGTCCATCCCACGGTTCTGATTATCCACGCTCATAAATCATAGCATACTCCTGGTTCCACAGGCAGCCAAACTAGGCCCAACACCATGTGAGACTTCAGATTCCAGGGATGCTCCAGGGCTGCGGTCATCTTTCCTGGAACACCCAAAACTCTCGGACAGCTGAAGAGCACTAGCACACGTGCTCAAGTTCTGACATCATCTTAGCGCGCAGCTCTTGGTACCCCTGTGTCTCAGTCCCATGTCTATGGACCTGCAGAAACGTAATTTCAGACAAATACTGATGATTCAGTGACGTTCTTGTAGCCTGGCGGGCTTCCACTTATGTCTGCAGACCAAGCATCCTACAGTCAGAGAATTAATCAAACAACCATGAGCAACATAACTCTACCAGGATCATAACTCTACCGGGATCATAACTCTCTCTGCTTTCCTGTGCGGAAAACTTCTGGATGAATTCCATCTGCTCTTTTCTTGGCTAAATTCTATCACCTTTTTTATCTCACAATGGGGACTGCAGCTCCAGGCAATAACTATGAGTTTTATGTTTCTATGTTGGCATTAAATACAGAGGATAGATTAGGTTAAATTAATTTAATTTTTCATAATTGTATGCTGATGCAGTCATCACATTACATTTTTCAAAATAATGTTCTGGGATATTTTTGGAGCTGTTTTCATCTTGTTCTTGTAACTTCTTCCATCGTTAATAAGCAGGAGCACAGTGTGAGGGAGCTTCAGAGACACACTCGTTTCAACAGTCCTACCTGATGGACTCCTCTAATAGATCTTAACAGGCCAAACTGATGACTGAGTCTGGACACTCACATCTGAACAGTCTTACCTGATGGACACCTGTGACATTCACATCTCAACAGTCCTGCTCAGTGACTGAGCATGAGTGAATCTGGACACCTATGCAATGACTGAGTCACCTGACAGTTTGTGTTCTGGCTGTTTCTTTGTATCAGGACTTATACTGGTGATTTGGACCAGTCCTAGCATTCATAGCCCAATAACCTGTGAGGAATTGGCACCCTGCCTTATGCCCTGTGATGGGTTGGCACTCTATCACAAGACACAGGAAAATGAATGAATGAATGATGAATGAATGAATTACTATATTAAAAAAAAATTAACAGTTACATTATCACTTAACAGACTTTGTGAAATTGTGAAATACACTGGCCTTCAAACACTTTAATCACACCAGCAGTGCATTCCATAAAGTCCTGCAAGTCCCACAGGGGAACTATGGCTGTTTGTACATTTCACTTTGTGACAGATGAGAATAGCAGGTGAATGCTTTTGGCACTATGACTGAGAATGCTGGAGAGTGTATTGTTATTAATGAGACAATGCAGGTCTTTTTATAGGTCCTGAAAGATGCTTTGTTTTCTGTTTGACTCTGCAGAATTTCCATTGTTTTGAGCTGCCGTTATTTGTATGCCCAGGTAACACGTGTCTCCGGAAGTATTTACTGCTTGGTCTTGTTTGCTTCTAATTTGCGACAGTAAACTAAATGAAGAACCATGCAAAGTCATTATTGCTATCAGCAGACTTGCACCTTATGTGGCCGTTTATAAATAGACAGATTGTAAACAGCTGAAACTACAAAAGCAATTTCAGTTTCTAAAAAAAGGGGAACACAAACCTTGCAGTGAAAACAAGCAATTAAAAAAAAATCACTGAAGAACTGAGTCACATGTTTGAGGTGGCTGAAAGCCTGAAAGAATATTAGACCTTCGGGGCTGTCGACTCTGGTCCATGGAGGTGATAAGAGAGGTGACATGACCTAAATCCTGGACCAGTTTAGGATCATGCTTCTCACAGCTGAGCTGCTTTATTTGGTTCAGAGCAGCTTGGAGATGCTGAGCCCAAGCTCCAGGCGGTTCCGATTATATTACTGTGATCTTCTGCCTGGACCAACACCACAGGAATGTCCTTCCTTCCCTCATCACCCCCCCAGTAAAAATATAGATGCCATTCTGAGATCATACTACAGTCAGCTGTTATGGTCAGACATCGCCGGTGAATTGTGTTGACACACCTGACTGTTCCTCCTGTCACGGTGTTTCACTAAATGGGAATAACGTGCATGACACAAAATACCCCTCATTCAGATGCTGGTGTTAAGGCTTGGTGTAACATTCATCATCTGTTCTGAGCTCAGGCCCTAATCCCTCCACAGAAGATGCAAGGTGCAGTGTTCAGTCTTCCATTCACAGTGTCGGCTTAATACTGAAGAAACAATCTTAAAACTGTTGCAGGTGAAAAACATGGTCACAACAGAGACTCTCAGTGGTCATGACCTTTGGTGATATACAAAAAGGACTTAACATTTATTTAACGTTAAGCTAACATTGAGCTAAGATTAGATGTCACGCTCACCTGAGGATATTTGCGGCACAGCACACACAAATGTAGAATTTAGAAATAATCAATAATTGTTTTATATTAGCTATCTTGGCTAATTTCTGACATGCGTGCAGAAGAAGTTTTATCTAAGTAACTCAATTAATGGTCAAGGCATGTTGAGTTCAGGCATGCATGCACACTGATAAGTTATTGTGAGCCTTCTAAAGACAGTCTTTCAAAAATAAGGAAATGCTACGGAGAAACTGAATAAACAGGGAGATAAAAGTGGGGGAAAGCACATCATAATCTGTTCCCAACTAAAACAAGATTTACTGAAAATTATGGATCCTTCCTTTGTGATGTTCACTGATGTTTGCACGGCATGTTCATTTTGTCTCAGGACATGATTTTATCAATTTGTTACCTTTAATGTGCCATGCAAAAAGACAAGGGGGTCAGCCCAGGATTTCTGGGATACTTGGCCCCTTTGTATCCAATGACAGTCAGTATGAAGAGGAAAGAAAATGCTAAAATTTTTACTGGGAAGTGCTACTATAAGTATTATATAGTAGTACTGTTTGGAATTATGGTGTTTACAATTTTCGGAAAGATTCTTTGGTTTGAGCCATTCAGAGTAAATTTATTTGTTTTAGTGGATTACCTGGTATCAAACAACCAGCAACTTGAAGGCCCAGAAGTAATTCTGAGGAAACTTTGGTTAGCATAACCTGTGGTAGAACAACAGCAGTCATGTTCTGTCACTGCATGATTTATAGAGACCAGCTGGGGGAAATGGAACACCATTCTCACAAACTGGCTTTCACTACTGGCAGATACAAGCAGCCGTACTGAAATTTCCTAAATGCTTTATTGGATTCACAGTGCTCGTGATCTTAGAACTGTGTTTTACCTCTCTTTGCATTTGTTCAGATGAGTCAATGCTCTTGGTTTTAAACGTCATAAGCAGAAATACAAGAACATGCTTTGAAAAATGACACGTCTTCCTAATGACAGGAGGACACTTAATCCATCGCGCTAATTTGTATGTTTTATATAAAAATTTTGGGACTTTTTTAATGCTGTATTGAATTAATCAAATGGTTACACTAATAAAAATCTTTAGTTTGGTAGAAAATAGTTTGAGATTAGTTTTACCATATGCAGACAACAAGTACCAGATGTGTTTTACATGTAGAAAACGTTGTTATTGTTTGTTTTAGCTGAAAAGCTTGTGCTTCTCTCACAAACTCTTTAGCAGTTGTGCCCTTTAGCCTGATATTGTTGTAGTTCCTGTCTCACGGAGCAGTGGAGGAACGTGGGCAGCCTCAGGGCAGAAGAACATAGTGTTTTCCACAGAGGGGAAACAAATCTCGCTCTGGTGAGACAAACAGGCAAAGCATAATGCGATAAATAGCCCCAGAGTTACTGGCTGTCCTGCCTTGCCTTCGTTGGGTCTGATCCTCTCAAGCACAAAATGTTTGTCACACACAGTTCTAGCACTGTCAGCACAGTGTATGAGTGTCATACCTGTGTGACGTACACCATGCATCCCAGTGTTTAGGTAGGCTCATAATTACCTGTAGGTTGTAAACATAAACTGAGCTCCTGGTCTGAGCCCTGTTTTGCTGGAATCTGTGTAATCAGTGTCAGCTGTTCTCAGGGATTTGAAGACATAAAAAACCGAGCAGCTGAAACATTAATGAAACTGCCTATTTGTCACATACAGCATGTTCTGACAGGAAGGAAGGATCTGGCCTGTGTTAATCTAACTGCCTTTAGTGAACTTTCTCCTGGAGCCATTAGTGCCACGTTGCCATCGTAACTGGTAAAGAGTAACAGAAATACATGGAGGTATAGAGGGAGAAAATAATAGAAATATATGAATTGAGAGCTAGGTCTGAACAGGATATCAGCTAATGTTAATGCAGTGTGCTTTTAGTTAGTGTGATACGCACATGCAGGAAACGCACTTGCGCTAAGGGAAGGCACAACTTCAGCTGATGCTGTCCAGGTCTATGGTGTTTAGAGCACGAGTATCTAGGCAGAACAGACATCAACAGACATCGGCAGGCACAAGATAAACAAGTCCAAGATGACAGACAACAGGGCAGATTTCCATAAACAAATGTTTGTATCGTTCACTTGCTCTTAGGATGACAATGAAAGAGTGCAGCTGCTCTGTAAATTGGTATGTGTTTCTTAAAGAGATCGCGGGCACTGTATCATTTATCTAAACTGCAAAAATGTCTCCTACAAGGGCATCTCCACATTTTAACAGAAGACGTTCTGTTTGTCTGGAGAACTGCTGCTTATCAAATTCCTGCACAGCACAATGTAATGAGTGTGTGTCGAAAATATGAATCAAACTCCGCTCAGTGATGCAGCCAACTGAGGTTGTTGTCATTACTGCTTGCTGTTTTCCTCTGATGTTGGTTCGATAGTGGTTACCTGGCTAGTTTTTTTGTCCTATATGTTAGAGACGTGAGCCTCCCACAGTCTTTTCTCTGTGGCTGGGCCCTTCAGGTTGTTACACATTGGTTATCATTGCCCTTTAACATACCTTGTCTAACTGTAATCTTTACCTGATGTTTCCTTTAAATTATTTCTACATTTGCACGTTTACTATAACACCCTTTATAGGGCATTCAGCACAAAGTTAGGGAAGTGACTTGAGAATCCAGGAGAAATTCAATCTAGTCATGTAATGCAAGCTCCACCCACCCACACACACACACACACACACACACACACAAAGGGATGACACTCACACCCTTAATCCTGAGGGTAAAAGGTCATGGAAATAACCAAAACCTTGTCATGTTCAGCACAGCTAGCATTACAGATCTGTACATTTTTAGTACAGGAGAAAGTAACTTACTATGTAGGGGAACTTGAGAACAGAAACCTGTAGCCTGTGTTTACCATCAACACCCATCATTTACAATATATGAAAAATTCTACACAATAACCCAGCCCAAAATTGAGCCTCAGTTTCACTTTACGTAAAGAAAACTGACTCCTCCTATGTGAACCTACAGGCCCACTTGACACCAGTTTTGTGATGCATGTGCATGCCAGGTTATACAATGGTTTGCTAGTGCACTGACTGTGCAGCAAAACTCATAAGGGGAGCATTTTTTGCTGGAGTCCATAAACCACGGTGACAGGAAACAATGAGTGTTTAATCTACTGATGTCATTGGTTGTCTAGGGTTATTTTGCTTCAGTCTCCAAGCACCACCAGTCAAGCAGGAACCCAGGAGTTTGAATGAGTCCAGCTGCTGCATTAAATCTGTGAGTGAGGTTTAACGGAAACTGTTTGTAAAGCAGCAGTTTAAAATGCTGACAAATAGCGTTTTTAACCTAAGAGGCTGTGTGTGTATGTGTCTGCGCATGTGTCTGCATATTTAAGAGTGTCATCTGTACACTTTAACTGCTGATCTGTTTTAACAAGTAGTTAAGGGTTGACACTTGACACTGGGCTCTTCAGTTTCATTTACTGGAAAACACCACACTGACTGTGTCCAGTCCATATTTTGGCACGGACTGTGTTTTTGATGTGGTTGCACAATATGAGAACTGCATCACACAACGGCTTGCTAAATTCGAGTTTAGATTCCATTCCATGTAATGTTTTAAACATTCACATCTTCACCAGAAAGTCCCCACTTTTTCAAGCAAAGTTCTAAGGAATTGGCTCCCCTTCAGTCCTTTGACTGTTCCTCCAGGAAGGCCCTTCACAAGAAGGAATGGATCGATACACATAAGTGTTTACATACCAGAAAACAAATAACATCAAACCTTCGGACTCTTGATATCAGTTGATGAGGAAGGGAGTTGCTTTAAATACACTCCACTATTTTAAAATGTGCATCATCCGTTTCACTCATTTGTTCATCATTCATTCATCATTCATTCATTCATTTTTTGCTCATTAATTTTTCTGAATAACATATTCAGTTTGCATCAGTGCCAGGCCATCAAAACACACACACACACACACACAAACACACACACACACACACACACACACACATACACGCTATTAACATCAAACACAAGAACAAACATCTCTCAGTGGTTTCTAATTGTTCTGTGTTTTATAATGGTCCTGTTGATAATTCATAATAATTTGCAGTCTGCCAGTTGTGTTTTAACTAGAGGTTCGCAAAGGCTTCTGTATTGAGCAACTCTTTCCTAAATGCTCAGGTATTAATAAATGCAGTATTCCTCCTGAGTTTTATGGTATTCAGTGATAGAGGGTCTCCTTTTGGCTGAGACCCATGCAATACCTTTCTCTGCAGCTGGCTCGGAAACTGAAAGGAACCTAAGTGGGCCAAGAGTAGCCTGGAAGCTTCTTTATGGTTCCTGGCCAAGATCGCTAATTAAGGGGAGGGGTTAAGACACTGATGGGGGTAGTTCTTGACCTGGTCAGGAGTAGTGGTAAAGGGTAGATGATCTCCACAGCTGTTCTCTGTGTTATCTTCCATACAATGAGAAAACCACTTTCAGCCTAGTGAGGTACAACACGCAACAGCAGCACAGTGGCTAATGGCTCTTTGGTTATGATTATACAGGGTTGCTGTAAGAAGCTAGCAGTACAAACACTTTTTAAAGTATGTGGTCAAATTTGTCCACCTTCCTTTGGCTCTGATTTACTAGTAGAAATAACATGGACTCATTGCTCCTCACTCAGAAACATCTAAAGTCTGCAGAAATAAATTTGATCATTTAGTTGTTTTCCCCCATTACAGTAAAAGCTTAAATCACACAAAAAGTATTCAGCATTTTTTCATGTCTTTTTAATCAGCCTCCAATTCTGTATTCCAGACTCCATATCAATATATACTTTATAACCTTCCGTATCAGTATATACTGTATAACCTTTCAGGAGCAAAATGATAAGGGTAAATTGTTTTTAACAGAAACCGGTTCTAAAGCAGCCATTTTGAATGCTGACAAAATGTGTGTTTAACCTAAGAGGCCCTCACTCTGTGTGTGTGTGTGTGTGTGTGTGTGTGTGTGTGCGTGCGTGTTTTTAGCTTGTTTGTCAGTGTGTCTGAATTACCTCTTTGTAAGATAACAACTTTACCTACGTCTACATTCTTACCATAGAAACACAGCAATGGTGGAAAAGGGGGAAAGAGTATTTCATTTTTAATTGCAGTAAACTGGCTTGGAGAGAATGGAGCTGCACAGGAATGCAGATTACATGCTGTTCAGGACACCTTTGTGGTCTGTTGGCAAGGTTTCCCCCACATTCCCTCAAACCTGCTAGCCAAAAGCAATCATGTCCGATTGCTTTGTGAAAAGACATTATGCTTATCTCCCCAGCATAAATATCTATCACTCTGTCCAGGGGTGGACAATATGAAAACAAGTGGACGCACAGGGAAATCAGCACCATATGTTGTCCTCGAGGAAAAAAATTCATTTTTGTGACAGTGAATCAAGTAAGGATTGAGACGTCTTAGATTTAGACCATGTGAGTGACTGCCAAAATAAAAGACAACAAATCAAAAATCCTTTGTGTAGCAAAACTGAGTAACTAGGAATGGGAACATTTTGTATTGGACATGCTTTCGTTAAGCAACCGGAATCAGTTCTAGACAATTGTTTTATGATTTACAAATAGGTTTTGCTTGGACCCTAAATATTCTCATGGTTTATAGCAGGGGGGGGGAGAACTGAATTGCATTTCAAGTCATCTGTCTGTGTCAAACGAAACATGAGTCTTCTTGCGTCAGCTCACAGACAGCGTTGAAGTCAAAGAACTGTGTTGTGACTGTCACAACACATGGCCATTCAGAGCCTTGGTTTTAATCATCTTAGTACAGACCAGGGCTCTGCAACCTTTACCATTTTTGGCCCCTCTCCCATTACAGGAAATGCTACTGCAGAGGGGTGGAAGAGCCACACATGGCTCCAGAGCTGCGGGGTGCAGACCCTGAGTACAGACAAGGTCAGCTTTTACCTTAAGTTCAGACTAGTCTGTCTGTAGCTATACAGATTTCTCCAGCTGTAATTGTTTGTGTTTACTGACATACACTCTCTCTGTTACCCATGAATACAGTGTAAAACCAGTGCCATTAGGTGCAACTATATATATGACAATTACATTATTAAATGTTTCATCCCATGTACAAACAATAAGAAAAGCAAAATGAAAAACCACAAAACCATGTCTTCTAAAGAACAAGGATTAATCATAAACATTCGTGCACCAGTTACATTCCATGTTAGTGATTGAAATTTCTTCCTTTTTTTGCATTTCTTCTGTAACAAATCATATCATAGAGAAAGACTGCAATGACATAAATTGTAAAATTGGGTATCTCATTAAGTTACAACTGGTGTCACTTATCACCTTAAACTACTGTGTGTTGTGTTTCTTTACTCTCTTTTAATTCCTTATTTAAATCTCTTTTCAATTGCTACCAATTTTATTATAATTGCTACCTATTCATTCTTGTGCACTGTTAAAACTGGGAGAAACATTTCGAATCAGCCTATGTACTTTATAAATACTAGGTGTGAAATGACAATAAAGACATCTTGAATCTTGATTCTTGAATCTTCACTGCTTACCTCAAAATTGAACTCAAGTGCAATGCTTCTTTTGACCACTAGGTGTCCCATTTTCTTACACAACTTTAAATTTTGCGTTATTGCAATGTATCGGAACAAAAACTAACAATTAACATTCTTAAAAATGTTATACAATTGATTGTAAATACATATATATTGGCTAAACTTGCTAAATACTGAACTTACAGTACGTACAACTACTATGTTATGCTCCTGATTTTAAATTACGTATTTGTAAGGACATAAATATGTGGAAAAGAGCAAGACTGCCACCTGCAGGTTCATTTTGCTACTACCATATTATTGTAGCAAACGAGCGTTAATTCATTGTCAGCATTCAAATGTAGTGATAATATTAATATTATAATAACGTTGATCCTAGAAGAAATTTGCGGTGAAACTACAGTGTCCATATGCTTGAGGAAAATGCAAGATGAAGTACAGTAAGTACACAAAGCCATTAGGAAAGTTAACATGCATGCACACAAAACCTTTCCAATCTGTTGCTGCAGAGGTGCACAGATTGTATATGTTACTCCTAAATATAGAAACGTATGAAACACCCTTTCGTGATAAGGCATCAGTGTTTAGTGTTGGCCTTAGAATATTTCACTTTAACTGTGATAATAATCTGCATGTTTCCATGTTCTCTGTATGCACTGTAGGCTGATTTGCACTTCAGAATTGCCTGCAGGGTGTGTGATTGGATTATGAATGTGTATACAATTGTGCAATGAGAGGGGTTAGTATCCTGTCCAGGGTCTCACCCCTACCTTGTGTCCCTGGGATAGGCTCCAGGCCCCACACAACCCTGTGTAGGATAAGCAGTATGAAAAGCAGATGGTTGAAAAGGGTCTGGATTATTTTGCCAAGTACCACACACCAATCAGCCATAACATCATGACCACTGGCCTAATGTTGAGTAAGTCCCTGCCAAAGCAGCCCTGACCTGTTGAGGCATGGACTCCGATAGACCTCTGAAGGTATGTTGTGGTATCTGGCAGTAAGCCTTCAGTAGCAGAATTCTTTAACTCCTGTAAATCGGTGGCCAGGTGGCTCAATGGGTAGAACATCAGGCTAGAATACAGAAGTCTCCTGGTTTGAAACCTAGCCTAGCCACCTGTGTGTACTTGAGCAAGACACCCTACACTAGCTTATTGTAACATGCACATGAAATGTTGTAAGTTGCTTTGGATAAAAGCATCTGCTAAATGACTAATCAAATTGTGAGATGTAGCCGCCATGGATCGGATTTGTTTTTCCACATCTCACAGATGCTCGATTGGATTGCAATCTGGAGAATTTGAAAGCCAAGTCAACACTTTGAACTCATCGTGTTCCTCAAACCATTCGTGAACATTTCTGCAGTGTGGCCGGGTGCATTATCCTGCTGAAAGAGGCCACTGCCATCAGGGAATACTGTTTTCATGAAGGGGTGCACTTGGTCAGCACCAATGTTTAAATAGGTGGTACATGTCAAAGTAACATTCACATGAATGCCAGGACCCAAGGTTTCCCAGCAGAACATTGCCCAAACCACAATCACTCTGTCTTTGCCAGCTTGGCTTCTTCCCATAGTGCATCCTGGTGCCATCTCTTCCCCAGGTAAGTGACACACATGCACCCAGCCATCCATGATGCAAAAGAAACCTTGATTCATCAGACCAGGTCACCTTCTTCCATTGCTTCTTGGTCCAGTTCTGATGCTCACATACCTATTGTAGGCACTTCAGGAGGTGGACACAGGTCAGCATGGGCACCCTGACCAGTCTGTGGCTCCGCAGCCCCATATGCAACAAACTGTGATGCACTGTGTGTTCTGACACCTTTCTACTGGAACCAGCATTAACCTTTTCAGAAATTTGGGCTACAGTAGCTGTTCTATTATACTGATACACAAATGCAGGTGTTGGATGCAACTCTAAAGCTGTTTCTTAAAAACAATTTTTAAAAAGTCTTGAAAAGTATATAAAGCTGTAATTCAGAGAATTTGTCTACAAAATTTCATCATTTGTATTTTCAGAGTACAAAAGGTGCCAACTCCTGACGTGCTCTGTGCCTTGAACTCAACAGTGAAATCAAATCAAAGTGATTAATTCAGGTGTGAAAGACATAAACCAACAGACATTTTAAACCATTTTAAATGAAATCTCACATTTATTTTAATTACAAGTGCAACTGATTTAGTATTCAATGCAAACAAGTGCAAAAGGTAGCAGTTTTTACACAATTAGTATTAGCAAACAATTCACCGATTCTATAACACGTACAGGCACCACAGTGCAAGTCTGTGACAAACGAAACTTCACTGTCAAGAGTTGCAGAAATATTTGGAAGAAACAAGTGACACCTGCAGCAAGCAGTCCCCAAACGTAGCCATTCCATGAAGGTCTTCTCATCTTCTTGGAAACATATCTATCCTAAGTGTCGTGTTACACTGGGTCACAGACCCTAAAAAGGGAGTAGGGTGGCCATTTAGCTACTGGATCCAAACTGCAGGTCCGTCCACTGAGGTCCCTACTGCAAGAGCTCAGGGTACCAGTTCCAAACAGGGGAGCAAGGCAGAACAACGGGTACCACTGGTGCAAAAACTGTTTTTGTGACTGTATAGCCCCCTTAGCCGACAACACTCATCTCTTCTCCAGTTTTTTAAACTTGGCCTCTAAAGGGGGGGAAAAAAAAGAAATTGTAACTGCTGCTGGCATATAATTTTTTAAAAAACCCATGCCTGAACTCTGGGGGTTTCTTAGTACATGTGGTGTATTTCACATTCACTGGTAGTTACAACTGTCAGACATGTTGGAATTCATTCACAAGTATAATTTTCTAGCCCCGATCTAGTGGGCCAAAGTGTGAACAAGTTTGTACACTTTACACTCCCAACAACCTCCGTACTTAGCTGCCACGAGCACAGCAGATGACAATGATTTTAAAATGAATGGTCATGTGAAGCAGAAGCTAAATTCTAAAATGTATCCTTGGTGGTTTTTCCAGAAATATTAAAAATGTAAAATATGTGCTTCAGCTACATTCACTCTCTACACATCCCTCAGAAAAATATAGCAAGCAGCAATGTAAAACGCGTTTAATCGGGAACATTATGATTTGTTCTGCTGTTTGACACACTTAAGTGAATACCTGCATAAAATTGTGTCATACGCACCAAGCTTTTTGGAATATGTGTCAAGTTTGTAGGCTGCCTGCTCCAGTGCTGTGACTTGTTCTTCAATTTGGTTGATCTGGTCAAGGTATGGCTGTAGGCTGGCATCTACATAAAAGACCAATGCTGTGCTTAACAAAAATAAAATAAATCCACAATGCACCAACCAACCATGAGAGAAGGGACACAGCAAACCTAAAGGGACATGATATGAACTAAATGTGTCGTATTAACAGCACTTACATTTCTGGTTCAAATCCTGCAGATTACGGCTGATGTTTATAGATATGTCTTTCATCTCCATGTATTTCAAGCTGGTGAGTTTGTTCATATTTTCAAGAAGTTTGTAGTCTTCACAAGTGGCTGAAGAAGTTCAATAAAAAAAATTACCAATACAAATTATATAAATGAGTGTATAAAACTACAACAGCATTCTTATTGCTAATTAAAAATTTATTGACAGTGTTAGCCTTATGTTGCTCCACATGTATCTGATCATGTTATGGGTGAACCTGTAAGTTCTCCCTGCAGAAAGACCGCCATCTTCTCAAACATATCCCGACATAGCTCGTTGATATCTGGGTCCGCAGGTTCCGTGGCCTCCTCTGCCGTCTCCACTCCGCCGTCATCTACACAATGCAGTGTGAGGTAGTTACTCTGCAAATCATGATCAAATCCGACAATTCTTCAGAACGGAGTTTTTTTTTTTATTTTTTTTTTTAAAGGTAACATCTAGTCCATGTGTGAACTTTTTTTTCCATCCAAAAATGTGTGAAATCTGTAAAACAGTTCTAGGTAAATTCAAGTATTTAGGTGGGAGCACGGCTTGGTTTTTAATTGGCTTTTACACTCTAAACTGATTAAAATATCTACCAACGGATATTGAAAACTTTCCTTACACAGAATTATTGGAAGAAAATCGACTTAAAGCCGGTCATCTACCTTTAAATGCATTTACATTATTTAGCATTAGAATTCTATAAATGCACTCTGAATCACGTGCATATATAACACAGTAATCAACTATGAATACTGAACATAATACATTGCTAAACCATTCACTACCAATAACACTACGTCCCATAGTGATGACAATTAAATGTTAAATCATATCGTTTTTTTTTTTTTTTTTAACAGACGTCTTCATGTTTATCAACAATAAATGCAAGAAAATGCAACAATAACGCTTCTTTCCGTACAGTTTATCACTTTGCCCACTCACTATTATTTCCAGGCTTTTTTGAGGTAGGCAAAGGGGATTTCTGTCCGGTTTCGGAAACTTCCGGATCGGCAGCATTCCTTTGCGGTTCCGAGTCCATTTCCGAATTCGTCTCCGCGGAATACGGAGGAATTCTACTAATGTCAGCAACACCAACAGCGTCCACTTCACTGGCTGCCATGTTCAGGCCTCTCCAGGTCACATGACCAGGGACTAGGTCACATGACCGCCGCTTCGCCCGCCGCGCGTCACCCACTGAGTGACAGTTATCCCCCCCACGTGCCTGTTTAAAGTGATGGAAGTTCTCATTTAGCGCGAGTACATGTGGTCGTGTCGTACCTGAAACTGAAGGTGTTCACTATAATGGCAGTCCTGTATTTGTGACAATGACTGTGAACATATCTAACTGAGCAGTATCACGCAGCCCTACGTCAGCAGTTCAGTGATATACTGTAGTGCTAAGTTATTGCAACCGACTGTTGTAATTGCTAATGGGAAAATACATTGACTGTACTAATTAATTTTGAAATAACACTTTCACTTTTCTGTTTTCATAGTGTGCTAAAATTTTCCATAATTCACCTTTAAAAGGAGGTGGGTCGACGGTGCCTCCTCGCAGGCGGAGGGTAACGCCTGTTCTTTTCCAGTCAGGAGCCCGTCGTGACTGGGTGGAGGAGAGCAGCACGGATTGTAAACATGGCGGCGTGCTCTGGCAGACGTGTGCGCTGCAGACTGCCCTGTTACTGACCGGAGCGCTGACACGAGCCGACGATGGAGACCGAGGAGGAGCAGCACATGACCACGTTGCTGTGCATGGGCTTTCCGGACCCTGTTGCTATAAGGAAAGCTCTTCGCCTGGCCAAAAACGACATTAATGAGGCGGTGGCGCTGCTGACGAACGAAAGCCCCGGACTCGGATACGGATATGAGCCGATGGAGAGCGGACCTGTCCCGGGCCCCGGACCCGGCGTGGACGGCGAGGGTAGCGGTCGCAGTGGGAGTGGTACCGGAGGATTTGACCCACCTCCAGCTTATCACGATGTCGTGGAGGGCGAAGTAAGGTTTAAAAAATTCCCGTGTATGTTGATTGTTGTTTGGATAAGGCGTAGTTATTTTATATGATCTGATGGATGCCAAGTTTACCTGGACCAGATGTGGAACATGGGGCTGTCATGACTGTAACCAACAGTGCAGGGGAAAGCAAAGGCGTACAGAAACACTGCGATAAAGTCAAACGGCACCGCGCATAACAGGTCCGGATATCCAGGGTTTTGTTAACGTTAGTTATATTTAACTAATGACTTCCCGGGTCAAGTGAAGAGAATATAGCTAGCACATAAGCAGCCTCTCTGGCCGCCTGTGTGACCGGGCACTGTACGCTTCTGTCAGCCTGGCTAGCTATGTGAGTAACACCTTAGTCGGCATTTTAAAAAGCCGTGTTCCCCGAAGGTGTTTGGCACTAGGTGTTTGGTTGGTAAACAGAAAAGGCCGGTTGTCGCCCTGGTCACGGCCTTAGCCGCCTAGTTGCTTGCTGGCATGGTAGTTCACTTCAAAGTTGAACAGCCTTACTACGCCTAGCTAGCTAGGTGCCTCATTAGCTTTTCGCGCGTTTAATTAATTTCAGTAGTCTAAACATATAACAAATACTAATTTCGTGTGTATTTCCCGTGGCAGTAACAATTTCCTGCGTTAGTTTTAGCTGCTGAAATAACTCGTAACCCTTTTTGATATAGAGTATTCGGGCTGCTGAAGGCGGTACTCCCATCATAGGACATGACTTAGCTGTGCGTTTCGTGTGAGTGTTTTCGCAAACTAAGTGTGCTCACAGTATGTTCGCTATAAGTTTTAATTCTGCATTTTGTTCTTTAAATATGTCGATCCTATCCGTAAAGTATTGCTGCATTTGATTTTATTAATTGCAAAAAAATGGCATGTGCAGTTCAACCTATAGAGATGAAGGTGTAGATAGTTGAAGGACATAATGGCATGAAAATAATTTTTTCCACCCCCTTTTTGCATGTCAGAGGAAATGAAGCATTTTTTAACCCGCTCGTTCTGACTCCAGTTTTCTCAAAAATTAAATTGACTGTCTTTCCTGTATTTTAACGTTATATTTATTATTAACGTATTTCCTTGTACATTGGATAGACCATCAGTCTTGGTCCGTATTATATTGTTCATGCGATATACGCCTTTCATTGCTTTACCTGTTGTCCGGGTCGCCTAGCCCATTTTGTTTTGCAAAGTAAGTTTCTGGTTCTTGGTGTTTTTAAATACAACCTTCAGTTTCTGTTTACTGGAAAAATGAGGAAATGCATCTCTTCAAATAATGTCTTGACAGAGGTACTTCAGTTGGGTAGTACAGCCAAATGTGTAAATTTTGTCTTGATGGGGAAGTGGTAGGCTTTAGCTTTTCCAGTGTAATGGTTCAATAGTGGTTGCTTTTTCACAGTGAACAATGTTTTTTGCATTGTTTTTGATTTACTATAAAACTGAGTGAGTTCATGCACACTGTAGCCCTCTAATGGCTTACCCCAGCTGGAAACTGGGCCTGTTCCCACTCAGAATAACCTGAAATGCAAGCACCACGTTGTAACCTCTATGAACCCAATCTAATTATAGCACTGTTTTGGAGTGAAATTTACCACCAGCCTCTGGAGGACCAAAACACAGAGTAACAAACACAAGTTCTGACAGCTTACACCTTTTTGATGTTTTAATGTTTGTAGGTGCAAAACTGAATGGTGAAACTGTCATGTTATGTAGGAATTATGGTAGTGATCTGATGCATCACCACTGAGTAAAATCTAATGTTGATTGGGTAGTTTACAGCTGCGCACTTTGTCATTACAGCTCTGCTATTGGAGCTTTTGTGGTTAAGTATCAAGCGGAAAAGAACACCATCAGAATACTGGGATTTGAACCTGTAGCACTTTAAGATTTAAGGCCCTGCAACCCCTGCTTGGAGCAATTTGCCCTCTTGCTTTGTTTGTCAAATGCAACAAATGTTATTCCTAGTCAATGTTCTGCATTAAGGGTTTTTTCTGAGAGCACTAATTGTGTAGCTGTTTGATTTCTGTTTAACATATTCTTATATTGTCGTTCACTTTTTGTGTGATCAAGCTATCAATATTGTCTTCTGGAAAGTATATCAGTTGGTAAAGAACAAAAGTATTGCTGTTATTACATTTTTAAGGTTATTTCAGGTCTAATAGCTACATAATGGAAAACTGTTTTATTTGAGCCAGACTCTGGTCTCTGGGTGGCTATATTTTGATGTGCAGTAAAAAATGTTTTTACACTTCCTATATTAGCTTCATGTCTGTTAGTGTTTCATGTTTGTATTTTCCTTAGTTGTACCTGTTTTCTTTTTTTACTACTTTTAGAGCTGCTGTTAAAGATAAACAAGTTTTATTTACACCAAGAAATTCTTTCACTTTGTGATGTACGTAATAGTAATACCTGACTATATATGGCTTTTCATGAGGGGTGATGTTCCAAACTGACAGGATACATTGGCTTTTTCAGAGGAAAGCTGTTGAAGTGGCAACAGCCAAAGCCCTTAACAAGGCTTGGATGTGTCCGCAAGGGGAGGGGAAGGGTAGGAAGGAGACAAGTGTCATCTTGGTATCTGTATTGCTCTCTCATATTTTGACTTTTGTAGTCCTATCAGCATTTCCCAAACAAATTGTTATACGGGGCTTGGTTTCTACTAGAGTGGCACAACTGCACAAAGTGCAGTTTAGATGATAGCAGATAAAAACTGCTGTAAATTCCCTATCAATGCATGTGAATTTTCATTCCCAGGCATCTGATGCAGCTGCCTAGCTGGGTCAGAGCAGTACTTCCTGCACACTTAAAGTGCTTTAACATTTGAATAGCTGCCTGGGTGACTTGAATTAAAAAGAACAAGAGTAAAATGATTTGCAGGCTTTTTGAAATTAAGTGTTATGTTTGCTTTTGGTTTTCATGTTTGTACA
This sequence comes from Chitala chitala, assembly GCA_025773905.1. Lineage (NCBI taxonomy): Eukaryota > Metazoa > Chordata > Actinopteri > Osteoglossiformes > Notopteridae > Chitala > Chitala chitala. The sequence goes on from JABJVR010023171.1 coordinate 35,736, forward strand.
CTTGCTGTATGCAGTCACCACTGATAAATTAGTTGAGCTATTGATTTGGACTTCTCTGTACAGCTTTTAAAAGTAACAGTGCAATAGTCATTAAATGCATTTTTAATTAATATTATGCGCTCATTAATATTTTAGCCTCGGGTGTGATTTGTGAACAGAGTTCAAAAGAAGCTTTGCCAGTAGTTTTTGAAAAACTGAACGATGTTGTTAGATTAGCTATAATGTCAGCTGCATTACAACATGCAGCTGTTCAGCCATGGTTCCAATATTCAGGCAGAAACAAATTGCGCATTGAAAGCAAGATCACGTGTTTTGCAGCCTTTGGAAAGGAGCCTGTGCCTTTGGACTGGGAATGCACCTCTGCTGAGTAGCTGAATTCATGGTGGTTCTCGTGAATGGGAAGTAACATGTCCAGTTGCAAGCACACCCTTAAAAAAGGCAGTTCTTACTTCCCAGTTCAAGGAAGTGACCGTGACTGATGATCGTCTGTCTGTGCAAACATGTCTGATGGCAACACAGCTGTCTAGTTAATACCAATGAGCAGAGTGGCAAGCCTGTGTGGACATTAGACAATTGACGCCATTAGTGTCCATTTGAAATAAGCTAACTGTCATGTCATTTCATCTTCTATATTTACCATATTGGATCTGACAAGTATACAACATGAAAACAAAGTGCATTATTGGAAATTATAAGAAAGCCCTTGTAACAGGGAAATGAAGGATTGGAATGCTGAATTTACTCTTGTGATGGAGTAATTCCAGTTAAATGCATTGTTATTTTTGCTGAGTCTTCATTTGGACTGTTAATAGAAATGATGTCTTCTAATTGTACAACATGCGCTGTCTGTGTATGTAAAGAATGTTATTTTGCTTTGATAAATAGTTCTAAAATACGTCCATAGCTGAAAGAGGACTTTATTATTCATATTTGCATAGTTTCATCATTGCAGCTCCATAGCGCTGGAGATTGAGAACGTCATTAAAGAGCAATGCAATCTGAGTTTGCGTAATAAAAGCAGAGGTCAGCACAGATCTATAACTTCTGCATGTAACACTATTGTGGAGGAGGAATTCAATACAAAATGTATTTGAAATAATGTGGGTTCTATTTAGACAGTTCAGAGGTTAATGTTGAAGAAAGAGGTAGAAAGAGGTGCAGAGATGTACCTCTAAGGGCTTGATGGCTAATATACAGGAGACGGTGGTTTAGAAGGGACCGAGGTCACAGAACTAGTAGGTTAAAGTTAAGGGGATGTTGGAATGACCACGTCTCGTGCTTTCATCACTTGTGCATAGCCAAGTTCCGTTATGGCATATTAGTCAATGTTCTAATTATTTTGTAACAAATAGTGTCACAGTGCCTTCTAAATTTACATCCTTCAGCACGTTCTGCAGCTGATGACCAGTTGTTGATCTTGTTGGGAAACATCTTGTCTAACTGGCGTTATATGTTTGTGTTGATTTGTACGTGATTATGCTTGCAAGCGTCCTGTTTCCTCAACTAAACAAGAACATTGAAAGGAAACCTTATCCACAAATTTATATTGGATGTGGTTGTGTATTAGCTGTGTGAAGGACAGTGTCTCATGTTTCCAAAGGAGGTTGTATTAATTGCATATCAAACAGACAAGTAGTTCATTGATCACAGAAAGCTCTGGAGGCTTCTTCTCTAGCTAACAGTGAAAGTCAAATTCACACAGCGTATCAGTATTCCCCATCATGTCGACAACTGGCAGTCTTATAATTATCTTCTCTTTATCTGTTTAGCATCTATCAGAGTTTCATTGCTCTGGTATTTGGAGATAATGTATGTCACCCATCTCTTGCATTGATGTAGTTAGTCATCATAGTGGACCATTGTTCACTTGGGACTCAATAAAACTGTAAACTATGATCCACACACCAAGAACCAGAATACAGAAATTAAAGTTAACATACTTTTATTAACCATGGTGGTTAGCACTGTCGCCGCGCACCTCCAGGCCTGAGGTTCAATTCCCGCTTTGGGTCTATGTGCGTGGAGTTTGCATGTTCTCCCTGTGCTTGGTGGGTTTTCTTCGGGTGCTCCGGTTTCCTCCCACAGTCCAAA